>JAADXH010000114.1:0-39656 GCA_023337595.1 Globisporangium camurandrum
GAGCAAATTGATCGTTGTTGACACTTGCGAACGACGTTTCAGATCGAACAGCGCGAGCCGAAGTCGAAAATCGAGCATGGCGGCAATGACGACGCAGGACATCCGCGCGATGGGCGAAGCACTCACGCGTGCGCGCGAACTATGTACCAAGGCGAGTTCAACTCAGAGCTACCTTGGTGAAGTAAACTCGTGGTGTGTGCTTTGTTACATGCCAAGCTGTAGAAAGTTTAGTACATGATTCAATCGCGATCCATTCGTGCTCCACATCGATAGACGCATTCAATCACTTTATTTACATTCGTCCAGCAGTTCACAACGAAATTCCGATGTTTCGTTGCTCGAGCCTGCACTTCTCGCACTCTCATTTTGCGCGCAGTCGCTCGCTGGTTTGTCTCTCACTTGTCGCGCGTCGTCAGATTCTGCTCTCTCTCCCTCTCTCTCCCTTTCTCTCTCTCTCTCTCTCTCGGACGCGTCGTTTTCTTCACTCTTTCACTCGCTTTCAGTACGCACTTGTAACATCGACTTTTCAATTTATATACTTCCGCTTTCACATCATCTTCTCATCCTCGATCGTCATCCGTTCGTCCGTCGCGCTTTCCAATGATCGCGACACCTGGATGACGTCATTCATCCACTCAACGCTCGAGCGACGCATGTTGGATCTCGCTGCTGAGCGCCTGTGCTTGCATGTGGTAGTGCTCGCGCGCGTTCGTCTTGATGTGCAGCAGCTCTTCCTCCATGGACGCAATCAACAGCAAGAGCACGTCGTAGTCACCGTCTGCGTGTTTCGCCAATGCGCGCTGGATCCGTTCGCGCGACGTCCGACGATCTGCCTCTGCGAGCTCTGCGCGCCATCTGGTCGACGACTTGCGCACGAGCAAGGGCGGCGTCGTTGCTGCTGTTGTCGCTACGGAACCAGCAGGACCGCTGATCGAGCGTGGCAATCCGACAGAGTGCTGAGGCGCGAGCGCCGCCAGCTTGAACGGCCGCTTCGCTTCCTCGTCGTCGTCGTCATCACGTCCGACTGGACTCGTCGGACGAAATCGCTTCGTCGATGGTGAGAACAGCGAACTGGCCGCTCGCCAGGCGATCGTCGTTGCAACTGGCAAGAGCCGCGGCACTGGCGCAACTGCAAAGTAGCACACATCGACAGATACAGACACTGTCAGTAGCTACATAGCCTATCGAGATGCTACGACAGCAAACGCACCGGTGCTCGGTGGACTGAGTGTGATCTCCCGGTCGCTGTTGTAGCCCTGCGAGCGCGCAGTCGGCGATGTCGCATCGTCGTCGTCAAATGCAGCAACGTGCGACTCGTTCCGTTGATGTTTGTGACCGCTGAACGCCCCAAAGTGTCCTGGTGAGAGAACCGTCGCATAACGACTGGCAGCGCCGCTCTCGTCGGAACGCATCGCAAGGATCGGATCGAGACGGAGTTGTTGCTCGTGGCTGCTGTTGTTATTGCTACGCAGCACTGGCGACGGTGTTACGGTCGACGGGAACAGTCCCGTCGGTGCAGGCGCTACGATCGCAATCGCTGGCATGCGCCGTGCAAACGACACGGGCGGCAGCGGCGGCGGCGTCAGTCGCAGCGACGGGAACGTTGGCATCGGGTTGCGAGTGTCGATGGTCGTGCTGTCGTTGCGATGTTGCTGCTGGTGGTGGCTCTGGAGTATCGGTGTTTGCCGATCGGCGTGCGTCGCCAGCGTCGCAAGCCCCAGCATGATGTCAGCAGCTGAGCGATGCGGGAACGCAGCTGCAGTTGCTGACGATTGGGATGGCTGTAGGTGCTGCTGCTGCTGCGGTGACGGGCAGTGACTGATGTGTGGATGCTGCTCCGTTGCTGTCGGAAACGCGCGTGTTATTGGAAGCAGATGCTGTATCCGCTGTGCATCACTCGATGTCGGCGTGATGACTGCTGCTGCGTCGTCGTACGTGGACGACGACGACAGCGTTGCGATGCTGCCGTCGCCTTCTCGTGCACAGCTCTCGACCAGACTAAAAACAACACGTTGCATCACACGATCGCTTGACTCGGTGAGTATGCGCGTGATGGTGCAAAAATTCGCAAGTGGCAGTTGTCATGCAAAGCAACAAGTAAACAGATCTATGCGTCGCTTGTGGTAACACCAACGCATCAGTTACGCGATCGTTCGATGCAGTAACGCACCGTGGTAGAACGTGTTGCTGCATTCGCGTTCGAGTCGATTCTGCAGCGCACGCTACGTTGTGAGGTTTGCGGCGTGGCGCCGCAGTGGACGCTCGTTGACAGATAGTCAGACAGCTGTCGCCAACACGCGACGAGCCGATCGTCGTAGCGCGTGGACTTTCGGTCACGCACGTCTTGATCGTCGTCTTGCCTTGGCGCAGTTGCGATGGCATTCTTGGGTAGATCGCACTCATTTGTTGTTTATAAGCTGTGCGATATGTGAACTGGCATCAGTTGGCCATTTGTACAGGCTGTTTCCCTCACTAATACAAGCAGTAGCATTGACTGAATATCGAATTGCTAAGTAACTGTTTCAATATGGTCGCTATATGCAGGTGTACATCTTCTTTTTACAGATCGTTGGAACGTTCGTGCACAATTCGCCATTTGCAGATGTTTTTGTATAACTAATCCGTAAAATATTCATTTTGGACCCATATCGAAACATAGCAATATCTGGTTGTTGTGTCTATTATACGAAGTTCGCAAAATATGGCGATACAATATTTGGATTGAGAAATTTATCCAATTTCTAAATTACCGTGTGAATTCGTATTCCGTGTGGCACAAATGGGGTACACAAATTGATACCCCTTCGTATATGAATCAGCACGATCGGACTATATTCCTGGTCATAGATTTCATTGACATATTGTACACCGAGCACCAATTGCGTTGACATAATCTTCTACCAGTCAGCCGTTACCTCTTACTGATAGTCTGTACTTTAGAATAGAATTTTTTCTTCTCGTAACTTGCATCTATGGTATATATTGGAATGCATAACATGAGATATACATCGGGTGATTCAAACGTAATTGCGTAGTGCAAGCATGATGAAATGTACCAATGCAAACAACATTTGCTATATCTGCCATAGCCTGGCAATGATTCGCTACACGCCAAATGGTTCACTCCATATAATATCCTAAAATTGGTGGATAAGTAGTACCAGCGACAAGGCTGCACAAAGCTACAATACTGCATAACTGCCGAAAACTGCGGAATAACATCGCATAAACTGATAGTTCGTGTTTACAAAATGCACGTATATAAACACCATACTTATGGCGCAAAGTTCTTCAATACGATGCCAATATGTATATTTTTGTATACATTTTGCGGCATGAAGTATCTACATCATGTGAGCTTACTGACCAAGATTGGTCGATACGTCCCAGCCGAGTTCGCAAGCGACCCCATGTATGCGTGTTTCCCGAGCAAGATGTGTCTGATGGAGCCAAGCGCATCAAACGTTCACTTCGGGTGCAGCAAGTGCACAAGAAGCAAGTCGAAGATGATGAAGGAAAAACAGAAGTTGCCTTGTGGTGAACAAGGATGTTTTCTATTTGAGTAATGGTTTTTAGATTCGCTAAAGTATCCGAATGTGATGCGAGCTAAAAACATCAATATCTAGTTGTTAACTTTTTTGGTTTAAAGTAAACCCATTTGATAGTTTTCAGATTATCAAATATCTGCTAAAGGTCTTATGAAATAATTTTGGCAAACAAAATTTGCTAGCCAAATCAAGAAGTGTGAAACTTGAGCCGCGCAAGTTACGCATTGCAATAGTGCATATAAGCTTTGATCTGTGACCTACGCTGGAAACCAAATTACGCATTTCATCACTCGCATCAATGCCAATAGGTATCAGGCGCGACGACAGGCGATGTGAACGAGCAGGAATTGATCTCCGATGCATTGGTCTCCTATGCCATTGTTGCTGTGTGCCGAGCGGACGATGTGAATGTGAGTGGGCCACATTTTGATGCGAATCTGACCAAATAGATAATTGACTCTTGCTGATTGTGAGTATCCATTATGCATCGTTTTTTATATCCAGTGACCATTATGCATCAGCATACACGAATTAGAGACCGTTTTACAACGACCCCACTGTACAGGCACACAGACGTACAAAGAGACATCCGATCAATTTTGTTTGTACAAAACGCAATGAAGCACAACTATGAATTACAACAAGGCGCAACTCGTCTACCAGAATGGACACCAGCCGTAGTAGAGTTGGCACAAGTTCTCGTGCGACGTCGCTTGTATGATCAAGCGATCGACTTGCGCATCGACGGACAGCACTTTCGAGCCGTCGTCAAAGTCCCGGCCGACCAACTTCTTCTTGACGCGCTCGATGACAGACAGCGCTTTCTCGTTCAGCTGCGGGAGTTCCGTCGGCGCCATGACCGACTGGCCCATGCCGTTCGCTTGTGCAGCCGCCGCGTCCGGGTGGATCGAGCTGGCAATCGCGTTGCGCGCGAGGCTCGCGGCCACCGCCCCGTCGAGTGCGTTGCCGTCGAGCATCAAGCCAAACATGTTCTCACTCGAGTGCCGCCGTCGCCGCGCGGTCGTCGTCGGGTCAGACAACTCGGACGTTGCGCTCGTCGCGTTGCCATCGTCCATCGCAGCTGCACGCTTGTCGTCATCGCCATTCGCATCGGTGGTCTCACGTGTGCCATCTGCTGCATCGCTGCTGCTGCTGGTTGCACGTGTCGCATTCGCAGTCGCTGTCGTCGCACTGTCGTCTCGATCATCGGCTCCTTCGTCCGGCTGCGCGTGCGACGGCACGGCGTCTTTCTTCAGCAAGCGCCAGTTGATCAGTGGATCGTACACAAACGCTTCGAGCACCGCAATCAAACTATCCCGGTTGTCTCGCAACACGCGCATCGACGCTTCGCACGTATAGCGAAAGTTGCCTTCAATCCCACTCACTTCCATCGCGTGCGTCAACATGCGCGTGAGGCGGAACGGCACCTTTTCTGGAAACTTGTCGCGCTCCATCGCGACTTCAAAGCAGTCACCAAAGTCAATGTGCACGAGCTTCCCACTCACGCGCGCCAACATCAGATTCGACGGATGGCGATCACCGAGCCCCAAGATGTACCCCGCCATCGACATGACCGCGAGCGATCGCGTAAAGTTCCGTCGGCGATCGAGCCAGACTTCCGAGTCCTGGCTCTTGAGCCACAATACGCGATATAAATCCTGCCCGGTCGTCTCACCCAGCGCAAACTTGAACGCTTCGACCTTTTGCATAAGCGGGAGCTTGTCGTAGTCCGGTGCGAGCTGGACCATCAACCGATGCTCGACGTTCAGTTGGATCTTCCGTGCTTCGCGGTAGTCGCGGATCAGTTGGTGGAGCGTATCGCAATGGGGGACCCACCCAATGAGGCCGCTCGTGTGCGACAGCGGCAACACCGAGTACCGCTCAATTGCAAGGTTCCGCTTGCTCGTGTCGCTGTCGTTTGCCAACAGTGTGTTGATCACACCAAACAGCTGCATCACGCGCTCGTCCTGGCGCAAATCTTCGTGGCCTTTCAACAAGAACGGGTACAATGCACCGTCGCTGCCGTGGATCGTGATCTTGCGCGGCCGTTGCTTCGACGTAAGGACCGTGACGTTGCTGTCAAACGTCTGGATGCGTACGATCGGCGCACCGGCTTTATACGTCCCCGGCACCGCGAGGCTCAAGCCATTCACACTCAGCAACTTTGGGCCGACGTTTGCAAGTTCGAGCGTCGCAAGGTTCGCGAGTTGTTTCCGGATCTTCGAGAACACGGCGTAGTAAATGTCCCACGCCTGGTTCAAGTCATCGATGTTCCGCGTCGTCTCAAACACGCGCGTCCACTCCTTTGCTTGGTGCAGATCGCGCGCAAACGCTTGGTAGAACCCAACTTCGCGCAGCGTCGGTGCTTCTTCAGTCCCAATCTGTTCCATCAGCTCATGCAGCGGCGCCAACTCGGCGATCATCGCACGCGTGTCACGGTTGTTAAAGTAGTGCTTCGACGCTTCCTCTAGTGCGCCGTGCCACAGTTCGTTCCACAAAATCGCAACGCGAATGAGCTCACGGGAGACCATGTCGGCTTCGTACACGAGCTTTGACGAGTGGCGCCGCACGGCCGCCAAGATGCCTTCTGCGGCAGCTTTGCGTTTTGGATTCAACGCTTTCGACGCCACGGTGATCGGGTAGATCAGCGCTTGGGGATGTGCGAGTCCGATGCGCGACAGCAGTTCGTGTAGGAGCTCGTTCATCTTCGCATTCGGTGAGTCGATGCGCGCAATGAGCTGTGGGATGACGTCGAGCCACGTGTCGATCGAGACGTCCTGGAACCCGTCGCTCATCGCTGCGTGGACGTCCGAGCGATTCCCGTGGGCAAACCAGAGCGTGAGGAGCCGCAAGACGTCCTTCGTCACGTCGTAGCGCGTGTGACCAAACGCAATCGACCGAAAGAAGCCGTGGATCGACGGCGCGGCGTACCGCTTCACTTGCATCGGATCGTTCTGGTCCTTCACAGTCGCTTCGAGTGCTCGAAAGTTCATCAACGCCCACTCGTGCCACGCGCGGTGGTTCGTCGGATCGAGCGTCGTCGCTGTCTCCAGACACCCCAGCACTTGGTCAAACACTTCATCGGACTGTTTCTTGGGCTCCAACAGCGACATTTGCCACTCGCCGAGTTGAATGTACACCTGCACGCGGAGCTTCACGAGGTCTTCGCTGCGTTCGTCGCCGCCATGTTGTTCGAGCGCCGTGATAAAGTGCTTGATCTGCTTCAGTGCGACGTCCTCCTTGTTCTCGGCCCACAAATGTCGCAGATAACTAAACGCGACGCGCGGATCCGCGCTCGAACCATCCGTGAGCGACGTTGCGCCTGCAAATCCCCCATAGCCGATCGACGCGCTACTCCCATCGCCAAATGCGATCGGCAGCGGGCTGTTCGGGTCGCGCTGGACGCTCCGGATGAACGGCTGGGCGCCGACGCGCCAGAGCGCACTCGCGGCCATGTTAAGGTGGCCAGACTTGCGGCACAGACGCGCGTACTTGAGCCAAATGTCGACGTCTTCGCGTGGATCAAACACGAGCGACCGCACGAGCATGAGGCTCTGCCAGACCTGGATGTTCCGGTCGACGCCCAGGACGCGGCGCGTCCAGACGGTCTGGAGTTTGGCGAGTGCTGCGCGCTTCTCGTGGCTGTACGACGACGTCGACGACGACGAGACAAAGTTCAAACTACTGATGCTCTGCTTCCGACGCGACAGCGACGACGACGATGTGGTCGACGGCGTCGACAACAGCGTCAGTTCGCCGTTGTTCCGATGTGCAAACGTCTTGAGGTACGCGACGATCTCTTCGAGCTCCGTGAGCATCTGCAAGTTCACGATCGACGGCAAGTACGCACGTGCGTAGCTCTCACTCACGAGTGACCGCAACGTCGGGTCCATGACTTTCCGACACTCGGTGATCGACGCCAGTGCATCTTCCAACTCCATTCGACGGATCGCAACGACTGCGGTAAACAGATGTTTCTCGGTCTCGTCCATGTCCGAGTTGACATATTTCGGAATCGCGTCCCAGTTCTGGAGCGAGAACGCGACGCGCGCACCGTTACTACACAGTTCTTTCTTGAGCGCCGGTGGGACGTCGAGCAAAGCGCTCGTCGTCGTCAATCCATCCGGCTCGGAAGTCGGGTCGCGTCCGTCGTCCGTCCCGTAGATCTTTGCCCACGTCTCGGTCACGTGGTCGTTCAGTTTGCGCCACTCGCCGATCGCATACAGACAGCGCATTTTGCCAAAGATCGCTTCGACGTTCGCTGGCGCAGACAGCAACACGCGGTCGTGCGTCGCAAGCGCGTCGTCCCACCGCAACAACTTCTCGTGCCACGACGCTTTGACTTCGATGCCTGGCAATAGCGCCAACGCGTGTTTGAGGATCCCACGCGCCGCCTCCGGTTGATTCAGCTTCGAATTGATGCTGATCAGTGCTTGGATCCCATCGGCACTTGGGTTCGTATTGAACTCGAGCTCCTTGTAGTGCAGCGCTTTTGCAAACGAATGACAGCGCTCGGCAAGCGACCCCAACATCCGAATATCGATCGGCAGTGGCTGGTCGTCGTGCTCCATAAACTCGGCAAGATTTAACAGCGTCTGCAGGATCTCCGATGGCAAGTGCGTCGACTGGAACGCGGTCTCGAGCGCACGGATTAAATTGTCCTGCGTCGGCGAGCTCAAATGCGGCCACACACTCACGAACGACGCATTGAACAGCTCCTGTGCAAGTGGTTGATACACGGACGCGAGCTCCTTGCACGCGCGCAGCACCGGCGACGGCGACTCACGCAGCAGCTCCACGGAGAACGCACGCATCCACTCGGTCCAATCCTCCTTCGTGCTTCGCTGCGACACTTCCCACGCTTTCATGAGGTTCTTCTGATCGCATGGCAAACTCTTCGTCTCGTCACTTGCGTTTGTATTGGCGCCAGCGTCCTTGTCAGCTGTCGACGACGCTGCATCGCTGCGCGCTTTGAGCGGATCGGTCGCCCACGACGCAACGGGTAGTGGCTGGTGCTTGAGGATCTTCGACACCAACAGGTCGTAGCGATCAAAGATGTCGTGGTTCCGCGTCGGCTGCTGCCGCCCAAGCACTTGGCTGATCACCGGTACAAAAATCGCATAGTCGTCGCCCATCGTGTAGACCATACACCCCAAACAGTCCATTGCCAAATACACAAGCTCTGGCTGGGACGAGATCACGCGTGCGAGCATGTGGATGATCTTCGATGCGTACACACTGACGTTCAGCTTCTTCACAAGCGACCCAAGCGACCCAAGGCCTTGCTTGCGTGCATTCAAGTCTGCATCGACGCTCTGGATGAGCGCAACGAGCGCCGGGATGATCAAGTGGAGGTAGCCGTCCAGCAATCGCCCGAGCGACACACTCGTCTTCAATACGAGAAGTGTCCGTGGGCGACTTGGATTGTCGCGCTCGGTGCGAATGACCCGCAAGAGCTGGGGAATCAGGTCGGGGAGATAGACGCGAAAGCGTTCACCTAACGACGTTGCGAGTTTCTTTACCAAATTCAACACTTCTTCCAAGTGTTCGTCCCAGTAGCTGTGGACGATCGACAACATCGCAACGTGATCCAAATGCGGTTGGATCTGCTCTTCAACGATCTGGACGAGGTCACAGAGTTGTTCGAATAGAAATTTGCGCAAAGATCGATTGACTTTCTCCATCGTATATAGAAACGCCGGGATGATCTTGTCCAAGTGCGCAGCGACGCGCTTCCGCTGGCTCTTGCAGATGTACATGATCGCAACGAACGTCCCTTGGTAATGCACCGAGTTGCGTGGTTCGAGCAAAATGCGAATCAGAGCGTTGACGGCAACCGCTGGAAAGTACTGTGCCGAGTCTTCGATCATCGACGGCAACAAATCCGTCGGTGGCGGTTCGAGTTCGATGTTCGATAGCGTCCCACTCGTCTGTTTGATCTTCTGGGCTTCTTTCCGTGGTTCGGCGAGCAGCGGCACGGCGTCGCGTTTGTACACGTCGACGTCGTCAGTCCCAATCCCGTTTGCGGTCGTCCACGTCGCAAAGCCACTCGCGGCGACGCCACCAAACGTCACAGCGCCGCCGCCGTTGCCATTCACCATCGAGATGTCGACCATGTGCGTCCCACCGACCGGGACGTTCGTCACAAAGTGTCCATTCGCAGCAGCCGTGGCGCCAGTCATGCCAACGTTAGCGCCATTAACAGCATTGCCCGCCGCGCCGCTGGTCTTGAACTCCTTCGTCGGTGCTTTCACTGGCAGTTTGCCTTGTTTTTGCAGGTGGAACAGCCGCAAGTTGTACGGATCCAACGCACCAATGATTCCAAGCGTCCGACCGGCTTCAATCCGCAATGGTTCGTTCGCATCGCCCGACTTTTGGAGCGCATCGCATAGCAAATCGAGCAATTCCGGATACTCGTGATACGGCAACACGACGTAGCCGGTCGACGATACGAGCTGCCCGAGCGTCTTGATCGCAACTTGCAGAATCTGCGGATTGCTCGCTTCGCGCATCTCGGCGATCACTTCCGGCAACAATTGGTTTAGGAATGGCGTCAAATCCTGCGCTCCGACTTCTGCGAGGTCGCCGAGCGTCGCTAAAATCGCTTTACTGACGCTCACGGTACTCCGACTGTGGCTCCGACGCGCCGAATCTTCGCGCAAGTTCTTCATGAGCGCTTTCAAGATCGGCAAGACGTACGGCTTCGCAAGCTGCGCGGCCGAGCGCAATAGACACCCGATCAACAACGCGCCTTCTTCTTTCCCACGCGTATCGCCACTAAACTCGAGCTCGGCAAGCAACTGGACGAGCGTCTGCCGCAGCGACGGCAACACAGTCGACGGGTTGTGGTGCGTCAGTCGCCCCAACATGCTCATCGCTTTCTGTCGGATCTCAAACACTTCGTCGTTCAAAGCGATAAACAAACACCGAAGGTTGTCGTTCTGCGCCAACAATGGATCGAATCGAGCATCGAGTGACGCCAACACCTGCAACCGGATCGTCGCTTCCGTGTCTGCGATCCCGACGGTCAGCAATCGCTCCAACACCGCCGTTACGGGGCTCGAAAAGTCCTCGGACGTTAGGATGCCCGTCCCCTGATTGCGCTCTTCACCGGGCGGCAACAATAACTTACAGCACGTAATCGCAGCGCTCTTGCGGATCGCAGCCACTTCGTGGTCGAGAAACTTCACGACCGTCTCGTGGACAAACTGCATGATCGGAATCGATCGGTTGTTCTGGAAATCAAACGTCGCGAGCGTCTCGAGCGCCAGCGCTTGCATTGCAATCACAGACGACGTCGTCGCGTCGATCGAATTGGAATTGGAAGCCAAGAGCCCCACACCGTCGGTCGCAGCACTCGACAACAAGCCGACGCTGCTCATCATGTTCATATTTTGTTTCGTCTGGTTGATCGCAGAGGAGAAGATCGATAGCAGATTGCCAGACGTCACGGAGATCGACGACGTCTTCGTCCGACCGCGACCAGTGGGTGTCGTCGATGCGTTCAACCCATCGCCCAATCGCCCGATGCTCAGGATCGAACTGAGGCGTTCAAACAGCTTCTGTTGGATCACTTGGCGCTGCGCTGGAATCTTCTTGACGATCGTCGCGAGTGCATCGACGAGCGACGCGTCCAAGTCGTTCTGGAACAACGGCGCCACCATTGCGTCAATGTCGACGCGGATCAAACCTGGGCCGACGGCTTCGGCCAACATCCGCAAACATGCAAGCGCTTCTTTGTGCGTATCCGACTCGCGCTTCTTGACTTGCAAACCAACTTTGATGCCAGTCATGATCGACGACAGCGTCTGTTCGTCACGGGCGAGCGACGGACCGATCGCGAGTGCAAGCTTCCCGATCGACAGCAACGCGTCTGCACGGATCGTCGTCGTCGCGGAGAATAGGACTTCCAACAAATGGCGCATGCACGGCCGGTAAAACTTGTCCATGAACGCCGACGTGTTGAACTTTGCAAGCCGTGGAAACAGATTCACGACCGCAGCGCGGACCGTTGCGCTCTTGTGGTCTCTGTTGTGGTACACGAGCTCACACACGCGAGCGTAGTGCGCGTGCATAAAGTCGCCTGTATTTCGCAACAGCTCGTTCACGATCAGCAAAGCGCCGTGCGTTGCGTCCGACGTATTGCGGCGGCACGCGGCTTCGGCTTCCTCTAACGCGCGCGTGTACCACGAGCTCTTGCGGTTCGATTCGCGCTGTTGGATGAGTGAGAAGCACGTCTGGAGTGACTCGGACGCACTCACGCGGACGGCGACCTTCGTGTCCCAGAACGCGCTCCAGATAAAGTCAAAGTACCGATCCATGTACCGAAATGCCGTCGATGGCGCATTCACGGCCAGTTCTTTCAAAATGACGACAGCAGCGTGTCGACGGACATGGAACGTATCGCTCTTGAGCCAGTCGAGCGCTGGACGGACGTGGTAGTCTTCGACAAACTCGATCAAGCTCGTCCCGCCGGTCGAGATAATGTGCCCGAGGGCTTTCGCAGCGAGCCGAAGCGTTGCACTGTCGGCGGCTGGGATCTTCTCAAACACACGCGTGAGCGAGTGCGCAAACTCGATGATCGTCTGGTCGTTCCGCTCGGCGATGAAGAGCTCGACGAGCTCGTCCATGGCCGCAATGCCGCCCATGCGGTCGAGCGTATCGTTCGAGTTGCACAAATCCATGAGCCGCGTGCTCATGTCGGCCACCCACTTCATGTACAGTGCATGCGACAAGTCGCGCGACTCGGACTCGATAAACTTGCGCAAGTCGCGCGCAGCACGAAGGCGCGTGCTCATGCTCTGGCTACGCAGTCCCGGCAGGAACCGCGCGAGGCTGTCGACTGGCATCGCGAATGCTTTATACAGATGTGACCTTGGCCGTGGTAGTGTTATGTATGAGATGCAGTGGTGGCGTCACGCAGCTATTCTGCTGCTGCTGCTATCAATTCGAGCTGCACGCGCACGCCGATATGTCGGTACGCACACACAGACGCGCTTCGACGACCTTGACTCTTTCAATTTGCGCAATTGAATCCATCTGCCTCAACTCACTTCCCCCTGATGTGTATAATATATTCAGCTATCCGTATTTGTGCTATACTTGTGCTAATAAAATAGCACTGTATCCGGCACTCGATTGTTGACAAACAGCACGACATACTGTGCTCGTACAATAACAGTGTGAGCAATGGACGACTTGCCGCAGGTGCGCTTGCGTTGTACGGCGTATGTAACGGCTGGCTGCATCTCGCTCATACGTACGACTCGCCTCACTGATCCGCTATTACCTACTGCAGTCACTACGCGAAGGCAACTGGCCGATTGCGAGCGACATTGCGCTGCTCAAGCGCGTCGAAGCAGCACACGCGCAGCTCGATGCGAAAATCTGCGCCTTGACGCAGGACCTCCAGACGAGTCGGCTCTACCCGCGCAAGGTGCAATTCCTTTGCTCGCTATGTGCACAACTATATTGCTGCTATGGTAGCGTCAACTTGACGCGACTGGCGCACTGACTGACTGCCTACTACGTGTGCGGGCGTCAAACAGACCGACTCGAAAGCGTTGCGCATTCGACTGCGCCACTCGTTCACGCCACCAGTGTCATCCGACGCAGACGAGGCGCTGGCCATACAAGGCAAATGGACACTCCGCATCGATGCAATGGACGCGAAGCTCGGCATCCCTGTCGTACGTCGCCGACCACACCAATCGCCTCCATCATCGTTTCATTCGACATGTTGCTCACTTGTCCTGCCTATATTAGAGCTTCTCGACGTACTTTCGCAAAGCAACGATCGAACTTGACCCACGGATCTACGCCGACTCGATCATCGAGGTACATACGAACACAATATACACACCAAGCGACCAACACTCGATCCACTGACTCTCTCTCTCTCTCTCTATCTCTCTCTCTCTCTCTTCATCATTCAACATACAGTGGACGAGCTTCCAGAAAGCGCACCACAACGCAGACGCTTTGGAAGTCACGCGCACGGGCCACGCGACGCACACTGTGCGGATCAAGCTTCTACCGGCGCACATGCCAGAACGCTATGCGATCTCATCGGCGCTCACTGCAATCATCAGCGACTACTTGAGCACTTCGCCTACTACAGAGCCAACATCAGCATCCACACCAGCGTATACCAAGCAAAACATCGTGATGGCGACGTGGGAGTACATCAAACAACACAACTTGATCAAATCAGACGACTGCCGCGTCGTTGTCTGTGACGATGCACTCGGTCGCGTTCTCGAGTGCGAGTCATTGCCGTTTGCGCTCGTCGTCGCGGCGCTCAAGCGGCACTTGACGCCCGTCACGTCCATCGATCTCGAGTGTGTGATTCGCGTGGACGATGATGCTGAGGCGGCGGGGATCGAGCGTGAGGAGCTCGTCGATGTCGACGTTGGGGCGATCGAGCCGCTCGAGAAGATCCGCGAAAGCGTGCTGGCCGACTGGGAAGAGCGCGCGCTCGAGCAGCAAAGTGAGTTGACGTTCCTCCAACAGCAGGAGCGCCACATTGTCGACCAGTTGATTACGCATTGCCGCAAACGCGAGTGGATGGCACAGTTTGCAAGCGACCCGGTCGGCTTTTTGCGCGACGTCGTACAGTCGCAGCTCGCGGATCAGCAGGTACGTGCGACTGTGCTTACTTTCGACTTTGCCTTTGGATAGTATGACTAACGCTGTATACAATTGCACAGATCCTCGTGGCAGAAGCCGATTCGGACGAGTTCCACGTGCCACATCCGCAGCAGTTTGGACAACCGTGGGTCCGTGACGTCGTAGCGAGTCTGCTCACGACGCCAGCAGCAGCAACGAGCTCGTCGTGATGTTGATGGTTAGCAAAACGTGTGGTGCATTTTGTTATGCGTCGCTACTGCCATGGGGATACAGTTACGAGACGGCTCAGAAAGATAAAATCGCATGTATCGCATTATTTTTGATGCAATCGTCTACATTAGTTACACTGCTAGGCTAACCGGTACCGGGTTCTTGAATAGTCTAAAACAGGTCATATTGCCTAATATAGACATCGTGAATGCGCGACGTTTCGATTCCGCATTCACTCTTCACAGTACCCGTCACAAACCTGCACGTGCGTGTGCTCAACTGCAGCTGCATCGAGTGCTCGAGTGCCGCGACGCCGAGACAGTGCAGCGATGCAAGCACCAAACGCATCGACGCGCCTGCGGCACGATCCAACAGACTATGCGCGCAAGCAGCAGGAGAAGAAAGATCGCGCCAAGGATTTGCGCGAGCAGCGCACGAAGGGTGTCTTCTCGGACGACCACACGTTTGCGCCAAAGTATTGCTGCATGCATCTGCAATGCGGCGGTCTATCTGTCTGCAAATGCACGCTCCTCGCGACTCACCTGCTCGCTACGTAGGACGAACCCCAAGTCACGAGGTGCTGAGACGTCGTCGCGCGAAGAGCAGGAGCGCGCACCAGTGCAACCGTCAGCGAACCCGTTCGACGACATGCCAATCCGACCTGGTAAGCTATAATGCATTCACTTGATCTTGTGCATATGTGCGAGTGTGTGTGCGTGTGTGTGATAGACACCGTTCGAGGAAGATAGAACCGCATGAGTGCTGAAGCCGCATCGCCTTGCAGCCAAGCGCCAGCCGGCTGCTGCTGCTCCTACTCCTCACGTCCGTAGTAATAACAATCAACCTGATGCTGACGAAGCTGCTGGAGACACCGATGCGCTCGACAATTTGTCGCGCAGGTACCCAAAGAAAGCGCCATCGACAACGAAACACGCCAACGCGTCGCCGCCCGTGCCGCTTGAGCCAGGTGCGCCGTGCGACAGCCTGGCTCCCCCGCCACGCGCTCACATCCGGAGCTCACGTCTTTGTACCGCATGCACACGCACACCACACATACACATCCCCTCTTCTCCGCTTCTCCTCATGTTTTCACTATTAACCAGAGCATGACACGTTGTTTCGCGAAGTGAAAAAGGCGACAGGTCGAGAACTTGACGACCTCCCGATTCGACGTGCAACGCCTGCAACAACCACCGCAGCGCACTCGGGACCGTGTCTGCGCAACTCGAGCTGCGGATGCCCGCAATGCGCTGGCGGCGGTGGTGGCGGCAGCAGTGGAGCAGCGGCAACAACACGACAAGAACCGCTCGCACGGCGGCGCGAGATGCGCGCGACGCCTGCCGATGATCCGTACGCATGTCAGTCGAACACGTCGCGCTCCCACACTGGCTCACAGCAGCACGAGATGGAGGTGCGTGAGACAGATCGATCATCGCTTGGCGAGTTGTCCGTTCGTCTGGAACTAAGTCTTTGGAGATTTATGGATATCGCACTCAACAGAGTTCGCTCGCGCTGCTCAAGTCCAAGATGTCGCAGCGCAAGTCCCGCACCGCGCCGACGAATCAGGCGTCGCTGTTTGTCGAGAAGAGCCATACGCCCGCTGCTCAGTCGGCGCGGCAGCCGCCAACAGCATCGCGCGGCGCACCACCAGCTGGGCGTCGAGCTGCAGCAGCACCAGCGCCAGAACCTGCGACGCCAGCGAGAGCAACGCCAAACGCACGCGCTGCTGCGACCAAGAGTCGCCAGTCAACCACAACGCGCGCCGAGCCGCAGGACGACGGTAGTGACGTGCACTATCCACCGCCAATCTCCAGCGGTTTCCAGTCGTCGTCCGAGCAGCCGGTGCGTCTATGACACCGTCGCTTTACGATTTGCAAGCAATGGCTCGATTCATTGACCTCCACTGTTGTTTGCCTACATTAGGATGAGTACCCGGACGCAGCAGAAGAGATGGACGAGTGCGACAACTGCCACCGTCGCTTCGTTCTCAGTTCATTTGCGAAGCATCGAAAGATTTGCGAGAAGGTGTTTTCCGCACAGCGCAAGGTGTTCAACATGACTGCGAAGCGCCTCGAAGGCACCGAGGCCGAGAAAGTCGCAAAGAAAGCTGGGAGTGGCAAGAGCGGCGGCGGGAAGAAAGCATCGGCGACGTCTGCAGAAGAGAAACCGCTGAACGTAAAAGCCGACTGGAAGTCGAAGAGCAGTGCGTTCCGAGACGCAATGAAAGCGAGTCGCGAAGTCACCGTTGCGCTCAAAGAAGGTCGCGAGTTGCCACCGATGAAACCATCGGCGCCCGACCCGAGTCTCATTCAGTGCGAGTACTGCCAACGGCGGTTCAACGACAAGGCTGCTGAACGCCACATCACGTTCTGCCGTGAAAAGACACAGCGTGATAGTCTGAAGAACGGACCGCCGAAGAAAGCACCAGCTGCTGCACCAGCCGCGAAGCGCGCACCTGCTAAGAAGAAGTAGTTGTTGCATACTATGTATTATGATTCACATACACACTTACAGTGCTAATCGCGCACGCGTTATCGCATTTTAGTCGATGGTCCTACATTAGGATCCCTCCTAGCATTTGCCTCCCATCTTCATTGCGTCTTCGTCGCTAGGTACCTGCATCATCCAAGTACAAACACTCGATCGTTTGCATGCAGCACGGTCTCGGGGTCGGGACACGTGTAGACGTACGGCAGTAGGTTCTCGAGCACTGCAGTGTTCGGCGACCGGAAGATCGCAATCGCCAACATGTTGCGCTGCAGTAGCGCAAGGAAGACGTCGAGGAACTTGCCACCGACGAACGCATCGTCGACACGCATGCGGAACAGCCGCCGATGTTGCTGCTGCTGCTGCTCGTAAGTCTCAAACGACGTCGATGATCCACAGTTGATGGCGTGGCGGACGTCGCCATTCCGAGCGGCGCCAGCAAACAGCGCGCTCCGTGGCACGCGCATACTCGTTGTTGCTTGTGGCGCGACGATAGCAGGTCCCGCTGCGCTGCCACCAGCGAGCGCTTCGACGAGGTCCGTGATGTACGGATTGTAAAAGCTCTGACACACGATGCGGTCGAGGAGACTCGCGACAAAGACGTTGCCACTTGCAAACGACGGCGTCAAGAATGGAAACCTATCGTGGCAGACTGCGTGGTCGCGCGGACGGCAGAAGCGCGCGTTGATCGTGTGTTGGAGCACGCCGAGTGTGTTCTCTGCTGCGTGATGCTGTAGCGGCTGCTGGACTGCAGCATCTCCTACAAACGCAGCAGCAGCAGCACCGAGCTCCGTTGCAAGTGACGACTGCTTCGCATCGAGCTGGTCGTGGAGTCGCGCTTCAATCACGTCGCTCGGTTCACGAAACACACTGGCGTCGAGGTCCGGAAAGCGCTCGAGCATCCGGAGCTTGACGCTCTCGAGCGGCAAACCTTGGTCGACTTCGCGCTGGAACGACGGCACTGCTGTGGCGGCTGCTATCGATGGCGTTGCTGCGTCAGTCGACATCGATGCCAGTGCAAAGTCCATGCTGAGCGTTCGGCTCGTGAGGCGTCGACGGCGCGGCGACACGGGACTCAAACGCCGCCGCGGCGATTCGCGCTGGTGCCGCGTGATCTCGACGGCGAGCATCGAGCTGATCACGCCAAAGTCCGCCAAGCTCACCGCGCCGTCGCTCGTCGGCTCGACTACGTCGTCTGTTGCTGCTGTTGTTGCTGGTGACTGCGACGACGCCTGCTGCTCGACTGGCAGCACGATCACGTGGCGCGCGCTCGGCGCACCGACGCGCACGAGGTCCTTCACGCGTGCCGAGCTCCCAGCGACAAAGTAGACGCTCTCGAGGATGTTGTCGCTGTCGTTGTCGCTGCTCATCGTGTCGCTCTCCTCAAGTACGCGCAAGATCGCACGTGCGCTCGGCAGCGCATCGACAAGCAGCACAAAGCACCGCTGAGATGGTTGCAGCGACAGTTGCAGTGACCGTCGCGTTGCTGTTGCTGGTGCTGTTGACTGCCTGGACAAGCGCACGGAGTATTCAAACTGGTAGAACGCGCGCAGCGAGTGCACGAGCGCAAGCGCTTCACTCAGTGGCCCCGAACACACGACGTAGTGGTCCGTCAAGTGCCGCAAGTCGGCGCGAAAGTGATCGCGCTGGAGCGCTGCAAGTAGTTGATCCACATCGCGTCGCCGTGCCGCCTCGACGACGCGCGAGCCGTGTAAGCGCACAGGCGGCGCTTCGTTTGTTGCATGTAAGCTGCTTGGCGACGCGCTGTGCTCGTCGATCGCTTGCAATGGGACGCGCACTGGCGGCGTCGCTGTGCTTGTGAGCGCTTGTCCTGCATTCAATAATGCTGCAGTTGACGACGTCGTCGAGACGCGACTCGAGTCGTTCGCTGTTGCTGACGAATCGTCGTTGTTCTCGCGCCACTTGCTCTCGCGCGTGTCGATGCGAGCACTCTCTGCAACATTGTCGCTTTTACTGCTGGCGTTGGCCACGCGTGCAGCTGGCCGGAAGCTCGTCTGCCGTGTTGTGACAGGGCGACGCAACAACGTATCGGACGATACGCACACGGGTCGAACAGTTGTCGCACTTGGCGTCTGCGTCCGCTCACTCGACGGTTGCTGCTGGTCTGTTGTAGTGTTGTTGCCACTGTCGCCGCGGTCGTTGCTGTCGGCAACACCGTCGCGCCACGCACCGTACGTATTGACAATATGGAGCACGACCGACGCACTCTTGGCGATCACAAATCCAATGTCGCTGTGTATATATATAGATAAGCAAGAGAGCCAGAGTCATTACAACAAATCAGTCGAGCTCTACTACATGACGCACACACACATAGAGTCGCGTACCCTTCACATATGTAGCTCTGGAACGGCGCAAGCGGCATGCCAGTACGTCCACTTGCGGTGCTGTTGCCTCCTGCTCCACCACCGATCGACCGGCGTGGCTGGCGTTTGTTGTCATAGACGCTCACGAGGATCGCATTGTAGCGTTCGTAGACGTTCCGAACGACGTCTTCGTACGTTTCAAACTGAAACTTGTCAGTAAAGACCATCGGAAAGAGCTGGTGGCACATGCCATCGACGTACTATAGACACAGCGCATCGTGTTATGCAAAGGCTGTTAGCCATCCAGCGCACGGAACCATCTATAAGAAGCGACTACTACAAGCACCACAAACCTCCTGGAGCCAGAGCTTGCGCCAGTTCACGCGCTCTTTTGCGTACTCGGCCGCATCGACTGACTGGAGCAGATTGAGAATCAACGTGCTTGCGCCAGGACACACGGCCGCGCGCGCCAGCAGCAGACTCTGGAGCGTCGCAGTCTTGGTCGTGTACGCACCCAAATACACAGCCGCAAGCTCGTGCTGTGCGTCGTGCGACCGCAACTGCGTATAAATGTCGACGACCGACCCGGTACTGTCGGCAAAGTTGCGCACTGCGAGCGTCTGGAGGATCGTCGTGGCGTCTTGTGTTGCAGGTTGTGTCTGCTGTCGTTGTTGGTTGCTCGCAAGCAAAAACACAGCAGTCGCGGTCGCGAGCTGGACGCGGCGTTGGTCAGCGGCGGTTGCGATGCTGCCGCGCAAGTACCGCGCACGCCAGCGGAACTTGTCGGTCGCGAGCATCCGCATGAGCGCTGGCGCCGGCGGCGTGTCGCTCAGCACGACAACGTCCAAGTGGATCGTCCCACGA
Organism: Globisporangium camurandrum; assembly: GCA_023337595.1. Classification (NCBI taxonomy): domain Eukaryota; phylum Oomycota; class Peronosporomycetes; order Pythiales; family Pythiaceae; genus Globisporangium; species Globisporangium camurandrum. The sequence goes on from JAADXH010000114.1 coordinate 20,066, forward strand.
CTGACGTGATAAAACTCATGCAGAAACGCCAGCACCGTGTCGGTCGTGAGTCCACTGCCCGCGACGATCACGTGACCGGATGCGTCGGTCGTCTTCCCAACGTAGTCTCTGTCGTACGCATGCGTCTGTTTTGCAAGGCGATTCAGTTTACTGACTTCATGCGGGACGACCGTGAAGATCCCAATAATGAGGAACACGACAAACAGCTGCCCCATCGTCGTCCGTGGCGAAATGTCCCCGTAGCCTACGTGTTTAGTAAGCAACAGACTACTATGTGAGTCCCTGATAGAACGACAGACCAAAAGAGCCAGTGCGCTGGACGCACCGATCGTTGCAATCGTCACGAGTACAAAGTAGAGCGCTTCGTGGAACCGGAGCCTTGCGTTCGTATGGAGGTAGTAGCTCTCTTCCAACGCATGGAACATGCCAGCGGCACACAGAATGACAGCGACGGACGATAGAATGAACACTGCGAGCTGTCGTGTAGGGATAAAAGAGAGCGAGAGTGAGAGCCAGTTGAATAACGAGACCGATTGACAAAGCGACGGACTTCGTAGTCAAACTTGCTCTTCTTGAAGCGCAGAAACTGTTTGAGGCGCAAGACGCGCAACGCGCGAAAGATCCGAAGGACCCGCAAGACGAAGAACAGCTGCGTCCGCGTCGCTGGGACGAGGAACTGGCGCATGCAAAGCAGAATGGACTGCGTGGGTTACAAACGAACGCACCAAGCAAGCAGACAGCAGAGTCTGACGATCTGGACGTACGACGATGATGGACGGGACGATCGTCAGCAGATCGATGATCCCCGTCGGTGAGAACAAGTAGCGCCAAGCGCTCGGAGCGACAAACAAGTGCAGCGCCTATTGGATGATTACGTATACGCCCGTGTGTAGCGTCAGTACTGTAGAGAATGCGGCAACAGTAGCAAAAGCGCTACTGCGTCGACAGGACGTACGAGGTCCGAGATGAAGAACGTGGTCACGAGCAGCTCAATCGTCCGTCGCCTGGTCGAGTAGGTGAGGTCATCGTCGTACAGCTGCATCCACATAGAAAGAGCCAGTGTGAGTTTGCGAGCGAGGTAGAGATAGCAACACGCAACGCACCTCAGCAACGTAGATTGCAAAGATGACGACGCTCAATACAAAATTGGTCATCTCGAGGTACAAGCCCCAGCGACCTTCAAGTGCTGCACGCACGCGCTCGCGCAGACTCGGCTCGTAGACGCGTGCGAGCGAACGTGACGCATCGACGTCGAGTGGTTGACTGCTCATCTCGCTGTGCATGCGCCGTTGGTCGAGCTGCGCGCGGTACCGCACTAATACATGTGACAGCGATCATGGAGACGATTACAGGCATGATCATCAGCACTGCTGTTCTTCATGGTATGCATCGAGATCGCCAGACGAGGTACTGCAACCCAAATGCATATGTGCATGTGCAGGTATACGCACTTCGTTCGAGCTGCAGTCGCTGCTCGGACGCGTCCTAGTAAGCAAGTGGCGTGACGACACGAGCACAGATACTCATGAAGATCTTCACATTGTGTAGAGTGTTGACGACACGACAAGCATCACGATTTGTGACAGGCTACTATGAAAGTACATTCGCACCTGCAGCTGCTGTTGCTGCTGCTCCAACTGCTCATACGTTCGCATCGCGGCGCCATCAATCCTTGGCGTCAGTACTTCGTTGAACGCCGTCATGATCAGAAGTGAGATGAGGTGATCCCATGATCTTGATCAATTCACTTATATTTTATTCTGTATTAGCCAGGCAAAACAAGTAACATTAAATTTCCATTCCGTTTAGTTCTCAAGAACACATCAAGAAAAAAAATCGAAAAAAGAGACCAAGCAAAACACCATGAGCTCGCCAAGCACGTACTCTACTTAGATATGCATTGTCTTAGGGCATGGTTAGCGAGACGGTGTTTAGGTCTGGGTTGCACCATTTGTGATTCAGTCTCGCGAATTAGTGAACTGTTTTATAACCAGACGATTCATCGTGTGAAATGAAAAATCGGCAGTGACAGCCAAAAAATCAAGTGACGACAGATTATACACCAAACAAAAGCTCAGACCCAGACAGTCATGCATGATTCAGGCCCTTAGTGCTTGAATGACGTTTCCCCTTATTATGTACCCTCTGCTGGTCCGTTAGCAATTGAAACGGTAAATGGCCCGAATCCCGGTGTTTCTCACCGAGGCGGCATTTTATCGCTTCGGAAAACGGTATCAACACGTTCTTTCGCGAGCAAACAGAATAAAAAATACCGCTCCAACAAAGAACAATACCCACTAAAATGTGCGATGTGCACACGTACAACGAGTGCTTTGTCGGCCTCGAGGAAAATAAGGGGGTAGGAAAGCCAAGATCGAGCCCCTTGAGTCTCGCGGCGAGCAGCTACAAGACTAAGCCATGAAGCTTCAGTGCATACGAGCACGCTTGTCAACGCTGCAAATGTCATTCACATTCGGTAATGAATCTGTGGTCACGTCAACGAATCGAATCGATAGTCAATCGGCGCGTTGTACGACGGCACCAACAGAGACATTGATTACTAGAACACAGCTCGATCGCTGTCCAGCACGTAATCACACGCAGCGACTTTGCAGTACCTCGAGAGAACTCGTTCCAGCAACCTTAAGAACAATGTCGTACATAAAAAGGACATTTTCAAAATTCAAATCTAGACAAATGGTGTGTGTCAAAGTATACAAATGTGAATACAACATTCTAAGTCCTGGTAGGTGTTTCCTACTCCGCTCGGAAAACAAATGTCCCTGGGCCCGCCTACACAGATCATACATATGCGCCGCTTGCTTCGCTTCGCTTGGCAGTAATTGTTGTTTATTTGCAGGTGCATAACATATAGCGACGTATTCAATTCGAGCTTAGAACATATACGCAAACACTTTCACTGTGGCTGAGCAAAGCAGCTGAAGAAAGAACATAACTAACTGATTCTAAACTCACCAATCAAATCAATATATGTACAAAATGCAGAATATTGACAAAGAGACAATGGAGGTTGTTGATATCTTAATTACATATCTAGTGTAGGAAATACACATGAGGTTTTGAAATACGCACATAACAATTATTATTACTATCAATTCTATCAAGCTGTTTACGTCATGCCGTCAATACTTCTGTACAGCCATTGCCGATTTGTCGTTGTAGAAAAGCTTTGATTTGTGTAATGATATTTTAGTCGATGGTTTACACATTGTCACCAACAGTAGTTCTTGTAAAATATGTTCGTATTTTTAAATGTCACACGTTATCAAGTATTGCATCTGTTGCGATGTTATTCTAAATTCTGGGAGATATCTCGTCGTGCATCAGCAGCTCTAATGGCGACATTTTTAGTTGATTTCTTTCCTGATGTAGTTTTCTTGCAAAAAACACACGAGAGAAACCGCCACAGTCGTGATCAAACACGTTTTGCTACGCATCTCATATAAATTGCTCCATTAGCACAATAACATACCAATCCGACGTGCTTTCGTGCTAACTGTGTAAAACTGTATGCACTCTATTATTGAGGACTATGTCGCTAAGAATTATCTGCCATTTAGAGCGCACATTTCTATCTGTACATACTCTTTACACATGGTCGTTGTGCTAGTTATACTTATCTGATAGTTTAGCACACAAAAGGTTAGGCTACAATATTCCAAAATTCATGAAATTTATATTTGATTAACTTTTTTCTACTGCTACATACAACGGCGCATATATATATAAATGTGCAATCTATTCAGCACGATACAAGCAGCTTCCGCTGAGAGAGCCACTTCGAGACATCGATTTTGCCGATGTCCATATGATCGAAACATGCCACAATGATAGTTTAAAATAGTCTATCTCGATATATATACGATTAGTGGTATGGTATGCAAAACCTTTGTGAATGGTTTAAAGGAATACCAATTCAATATTAGTTTGTCAAACGTTGGACGCCATGAAACTACACTATTAATCTTTGTATTGGTTCTTTGTCATATTACTTGGCCATGCAGTTTTGGCTCTAAAAGTTTAGAGCCCCACACCACAACTATAAGTTGTCGGTAGCGAGAGGGCTAAATTCATTTTTCGCTCTGCATGTTCGGTTACATTATCAATTAATTTTATCAAAATATAGTGGTATGATATTTACTATACATAAGGTGGAAGGCGATATCCTGAATAGCTCTACAGTTGTCGGAATATCTGTTGAAAATTCCACTTCTTGTCGGATAACAGTGGGGGCGTGGAAGTTTTCACTGGCCCAACTTCTGTATCTAACACTTCGCTGATATACGAGTTTCTACAGAGTTTGTTATACTTACATTTCGCTATTTATTTTGTAGCACATACATGATATCGAACAATTACATTTCGATATATTTTTGTAGCAATTCCAACCTTGCAGGTTGGAACCACACGCAGCCAATTCCAGAACATCCTAAAAAGGCAACAACAGCATTTTCAGGTTTGTGCGTACGTGTCTGTGTGCGGTGCATCTCTTGGCATCCGCGACCGTATCTGGCGTGAGATAGCTACATGGCGTGCAAATACGCTCCGTCATGCGCTTAGCTAGAAGGCTAATTGCTTGAGTGGCGTCCAATTGCGTTCGTGTGGCTCCTGCGCATGCATGTGGATGGAGGAGCACAGCGAGTTTTACCGTGCAGTGACGCATTCTTGCGTAATGTTGCTCTACTGCATCTGCGGTCTAACCACTAACCACACCCATATCGTATTCATAGATCGCAACAAGGGACACATAGAATGGCACGTGGCAACCAGCGTGACGTCGACCGTGCGGTACGTGCTCATGACTATGTTGTTGACTTGTATACTTTGAGCATTTGATGCAATTTGCAATTCGCACTGACACACGCATTTTGCCTATATGAATAGCGTGCGCAAGCTCGCGCGGCCAAAGGAGCGAAAGGCTCGGGAGCGACGAAGGGCGACCCGAACGCCAAGCGGGAGGCAGACGCAAAAGCGCTGCAAGAGAAGATTGCAAAGAAAGCAGCGCTGAAAGCAGAAGGTGGCGGTGCAGCAGCGCCAGCGCCAGCCAAGAAGAAGTAGCTGTGGTTGTATTTGCGGTGCGGCAATTGACAAAGAAGCAGCAAGCAGATGACAGCACCACGATTATTCTACCACTCGAGCATCGTTCTTGACAGTACACATACACATGCAGTATACACGGCACGTGCATCATCACCACAAGAGTCTCTCTATTCTTATGCAGTTTGACTTTTGACACACAATTTACACAAGTAGGCGTCATAAAAGCCGATGTACCGGTATTTGAAACTTCAATGCGCACAAACTACGCATTCGCAAACCACTCTTCTGTGCGAGTACTAGAGCGACACAGCAGTAACGTCCTACCGCGCCAGCAATGCAGCCGGTACGTCGACCAGCGTGGACGCAACGCGAGTCGGTGCAGCGAGTAGCGACGACATTGCACGCGCAGATGCAGCATAGCACGCATCCAACAAGCAACTAATGGACTTTGTGCGCCAGTCCAATTGCGATCGCCATACGCACATGGAACAGCTTGATCGTGAGCATCAGGCACACACAGAGAGACTCAATTGCGACGATCACAAGATCTCCCAGCGCATCATCAACCGCATGTTGCGAAACATGTAGTATCGAGCTTTGACAAAGCTACAGCAGTCGTTAATATAAAAAACAACACACCAAATGCACAACGCGCTTGTTTGTTGTTTGTCTTGTTTGCTACTGCAACATTTTGCGAAAGTCTGCGAGGTTGATCTGGCCGTCGCCATCGGCGTCCGCGCACGCGATGAGGATATTGACGTCGTCGTCTGTGAGTGCACCAAAGCCGAGGCGCTCAAATACGTAGCGCAGCATGTCGCGCGAGATCACGCCGGTCTCGTCCGGGTCGTATGCTTTGAACGCCTCTGCGACAGGATCGAAGTGCTGGACTTCATTCGTGAGCAACAATGTCTGGAGGTACTCCTCCGTGAGCTCCGTCTCGTCGTTCAGCAGCAACTTTGCGTCCTTGAGACTCACGTTGTCGTAGAAGATCCCGAGCCGTGCACGCAAGTTGTCGAGCGTCACGCGCTGCTTCTTGTCGATGTCGAGGAACTTGAACGCTGCGTGGATCTGCTCGGGTGTCACGAGCACGCCGCCAAACTCCTGGTGGTGTGTAGTAGCATACAAGCGTGAATAATGTCAACTACGCGTGTCGCGTCGCCATAGGAAGTGATGTTGTAATATCGTGCAAGTGAGCGCAAATACACAACATGACGCACATTTTGCGGCACGTCGCTGAGCGAGATGTCCTCGGTTTCGAGCCGTTCACGTGCATTGAGGTCACTTGTAACTGTGTCAAAGCCCTGACGGCGAGGCTCAGCCGGACTGCCGCATTTTGCAGCAGTAGTCCGCCGAGTAGCATTGTTGCTTGGTGATGCAGCGCGCATGGCGGCTTCAGTGTATTCGGAGTTGCGCACGTCGTTTCGACATAAGAAGTGTGGTATGAACCGTATTACAGTTGTCTTTACAGACTTCATCAAGTCTACCGGTAATTGAAACTGTCAGATCAGTAATTTACGATTTAACAAGAGGAGCAAGGTAAGACGGCTCACTCAAATCAAACGAGCGCCACACAAGTCACACACAAGTCAAGTACGACAACCAACTCGACAAGCCAAGCAAGAATGGACGGCGCAACGTGTGTAACCCCGACATGTGCGAAGCGCGGTACGCTCGTTTGTCCGTCGTGCAAGAAGCTTGGAATCCCACCGGCAATGAGCACGTTCTGCTCGCAGGACTGCTTCAAGGGCTACTGGTCGTCGCACAAAGCGCTGCACAAGATGTTCACTGATGCACTTGCGAGCGAGCAGCCAACGTCCAGGAGCTCCAAGCGCGCAGCCGCTGCTGCCGCTGCTGGTGACCTGTTTGCAGACTTCCAGTTCACCGGTACGATCCGTCCTGGCACGGTCTCACCGATGCGCACCGTGCCAGACACCATTGGCAAGCCCGACTATTGGCAAACCGGCATCCCCGTGTCGGAGCAACAAGCACAACAGGCAGGCAACAAGATCCCAGTCTACAACAAGCGTGAGATCGAGGGCATCCGTGCAGCGTGCAAGGTCGGCCGCGAAGTCCTCGACATTGCAGGTCGCGCATTGCGCGTCGGCGTCACGAGCGACGAGATCGACCGCATTTTGCACGACGCATGCATCGAGCGGGGCGCGTACCCATCACCACTCAACTACTACAACTTCCCCAAGTCGCTTTGCATTTCGGTGAACGAGATCATCTGTCATGGGATCCCCGACTCGCGGCCGTTCGAAGACGGCGACATTGTGAACCTCGACGTATCGATCTACAAAGACGGTTTCCATTCGGACTTGAACGAGACGTTCTTGGTCGGGAATGTCGATTCCGAAGGCGTGAAGCTCGTTGAGAATGCGTTCAATTGCCTCAAGACTGCGATCGAGCTGGTCAAACCGGGTGTGATGTACCGTGAGCTTGGGAAACACATCGCTGCGACTGCAAACGCCGACGGCTTCTCGGTCGTCAAGACGTATTGCGGCCACGGCATCGGCTCGTTGTTCCACACGACGCCGAACGTGCCGCACTATGCAAAGAACAAAGCCGTAGGTGTGATGAAACCCGGCCATATCTTTACGATCGAGCCGATGATCAACGTCGGTTCGTGGCGCGACACAACGTGGCCCGACGAGTGGACAGCAGCGACGACCGACGGCAGCCGCTCGGCGCAGTTTGAACACACGATCTTGGTGACGGAGACTGGCTACGAGATCTTGACGGCGCGTGCAAATGAACCCGTGATGGAGTGGGATGTTAGCAAAGTGTCGCGGCCATAGTAGAGCGGATAGCACAAGCGCTAAAGGAGCAGAGCGACTAGCGAGACAGACAGAACAGAAGTGGGATAGGCAGAAAGAGAGAGAAATAATGGAGGGTTGTTGTCGCCTGTTGACTTTCAATATTACGGTGATGTCGCGCTGCTTGGCGGATAACTCGTGCTGCTACTGCAGCCAATGTTCGTAGCTGTAGAACTTGCGATGTCGGAGCTTCTCGATCGCATGGACGCTGCAGGCGTAGTAGACGACAGCAGCTATGAAGAGCAAGCGACGGAACAGGAGGTGTCTGTGATAGTTTCTTTTTGCTAGCGATAGCGGATGACGATGACAAATGACGCACTGAGCTTCTGGAAGCACGAGAGTACAGCGTAGCCGTCCATGTCCCAGACCGCAATGAGCTGTGCGCCAGCATTCAGGTGCTTCTGCGATGCATCACAAGCGCATTGACAATGCGTTAGTTCGATCAATCAGTGCGAGTGTGTATGCAGGTCGACGTTACACAAACAAGTCGGAGTGTTGTCGCTGTGGATGCACTACGCACGATTCGCACGGTGCCGAGGAAGATCGTGAGGAGGATGTACGCTGGATGAAGGAAGATGATATAGCGAAACTCGCGATAGAGCATCGAGAAGAGACCGCTCCGGAACAGGAACGTCCCACCAAGGAGGACGAGCAAGTCAACCAGTGCACAGATCTGGAGCAAGACTTGGACCCTGACAGGTGTTGTGTACGTGAGCTTCAGTAGATGCAAGTGCAAGCAACGACCATATTGTTTATGTGAACTACACATACATCGCGAGGATCGTGTTGCTATCGCTCGCTGCAGCCGGTGCATCGTGGCGCTGACTCGGGAGATCGCCAAACTCGATCGACGAGTTGAATACAATATCGACGAGCCAGAGACATGAGAGCATCGCGTCGTTGAGCGCATAGAGAGAGCTACGAGGCTGGCGCCAGCTCTGTGTGGAGCGGCAGTCCGTATCATCAACAGCTGCACGCATCGTGGCTGTTATGGTTTGCATGTCGATGATCGCAGCAAGTGAACATATCGGTATATTTTGTGATCTTTCGTGGAATATAGAATTACGTACAAGTAATCATTTAGACTTGTTTTCAGTACGACGAAACGGAATGTATATACCGGTATTTGGCGTCTAATAATGGCGCGAATGCATTTTTCAAACGTCAACGACAAGACGGACCGAACAAGCGACGCCGCAGCACGAGTCCACGTGCATTGACGCTGTTGCGATCTCCGAGACGACTGCACATGCATGCACATACGCTAACGATCTCGCGACCGTCCCCATTCGTTGGCTGGTAAACGCTTGCATCAAACACCACACACGCATCCCTTCTACCCACGGACCACTCACGGCGCAATCGTCATGGGCATCACGGGACTTCTGCCGGCGCTCAAGAGCATCACGGAGACAAAAGCACTTGAAGAGTATCGTGGCAAGACAATTGCAATCGATGGCTACGTCTGGTGCGTCAATCGTCATTAACCATCATCTCCGTTTGTGATCGTTTTCCATCAGTCGGCGCTGACGTCAGTGCTAATATCCAACAACCATCCACTCTCCTCCTGTAGGCTCCACCGTGCGATCTATTCGTGCAGCCAAGAGATCTGTCTCGGCCAAGAGACCGACAAGTACGTTCGTCATATTGTATCCACACTCTTTTTCTCTCTCTCTTACACACGCTCTTTACACTGGCTCCTTCTCCAGATACATCAATTACTTTATGGAGCGCGTCGACATGCTCATCCACAATGGCATTACACCGTACGTCGTGTTTGACGGCGGCCCCCTCCCGATGAAGAAAGGCACGGAACTCGAGCGGCGCGCGTACGTTCCTCTCTCTCTCTCTCTCTTTCTCTCTCTCTCTCTCTGTCTCTTTTCTCACGCTCCTTCCTCCCATCCTACAACCCAACAGATTGCGGCTCAAGAACCGCAACCTCGGTGTTCAGCTCTACAATCAAGGCGCGTTTGCAGACGCCCGGAAACATTTTGTACGCGCAGCAGACGTGTCGCCGTTCATGGCGCATCGTGTGATTCAGCACCTCAAAGCCCGCAGTGTCGATTACGTCGTAGCGCCATATGAAGCCGATGCGCAACTTGCGTTCTTGGTCCAATCGGGGCTTGCAGACGGCGTGATCACAGAAGACTCGGACTGCATTCCATTCGGTTGTCACACGGTGTTGTTCAAACTCGACAAAGACGGCGTCGGGCTCGTCCAAGAGATCCAGGAAGCAAACCTTCCGCGCAATACCGGCCTGCTGTTCCACTCGTTTACACCCGACATGGTGCGTCTTGTTGGCTAGTAGATACCAAAGAGAGAGCCAGTGCGACTGATGCTCTTGCCTATAGTTTTTGGAGATGTGTATCTTCTCGGGGTGTGATTACCTCCCGAGTCTCGCAGGCTTTGGGCTCAAGAAAGCGTATGCAGCACTCAAACACCACGGGTCGTTCGTCAAAGTACGTAGTGCGATTGCATATGTATCGACTCGATGCGCTTGTATGGACTTTTGTACCAATCAATGGCGTCCTACCTGTCGACAGGTAATCCGCGCACTGCGTTTAGAAGGCAAAGTGCGCATCCCGTTGACGTACGAAGCAGATTTTGCAAACGCTGTGCAGACGTTTCGCCACCAGCGCGTGTTTGACCCGACGACACAGCGGCTCGTGCACTTGACGCCCGTGCGTGACGCAAGCGACGACGCAGACGACGCACTGGCGTTTCTCGGTCCGATGCTCGCAGACGACATTGCGATTGCAATTGCGCAGGGCGACATGGACCCGATCACGATGGAACGGTTTCCACTCTCGCCAACGACGACGCTACCGATAGTGACGACGTCAACGTTCGAGACGAGTAAATACGGACGCGTGGCAGTCGCTGCTGCTAAAAAGAGGAAGCCCGTGTCGCCGCTGTTTGCCGCGCAATTGGCTCTACAGGCGCAACAGCAGCAGCAGGGACGGCAGTTGCCACCTACGCTCGTTGGTGCGATGCTGCAAGCGCACCCAAGTGCCTCATCAGTATTAATGCCGCCTGCGACAGACGCGCCGGTCGTCGTGAGTCGATTCTTTGCAACTGCGTCACACCAATCGATGTCTGCAGGCGATGACGGTGACGATACGATTGGCGACGGCACAGCGACACCTTCGGCAGTCCCACTATCGAGTTTTGAGAGCCAGGAGCCAGTCGACGTCGACGTCGCTCAGAGCATCACGCTCACACCAGCAGTCGATGCCAAGACGCTCGGTCATAGCAGCGACAAGGAGAACCACACGCCACCGCCTTGCAAAGCATCGGCTTCTTCAGTCGCGCCAACGCCCGTTGTGAAAGAGAATGCATTCGCACGCATGATGCGCGCGGGCTCAGCCCTCCAGAAACAATCGCTCAAGCGCAAAGCGGCTGCGGGCGCATTGCCGACGCATCGCCATGCAAAGCAGCTCAGTAGCAGCGGTGGGTTGTTTAACCAGCCGTATCGACCGGTCGCAACGACGCAGCGCACGCACGTTGACTTGACGCTCAGCAACAGCAGCAGCTCTGTCGTCGTCTCGACTGTCGAAACGGCGCGGTACTTGACGCGTGACCCGGCGTTTGAAGCGGCTACTGACGCCACAACTGTGGAGACTGAACCAGAGATCAAGCGATCGGCTGCAAATGATATTGAGGTTGACTGTGAGAGCCAGAGCAATAGCAGCAAAAACATCGTCGCACGTGGCGCGTACCTCCAAGCAGCAGCAGCAGCATCACTACAATCAACGCCATCCTCACGCGGCAAAGTAGTAGTTGTTACTGCCAACTCGACGCGCATGCTCAAGAAACGGACTGTACAGACGTCAACAACACCATCAACATCGTCGGCAGTTGTTGCATCGCTTGATCGCTTCCGGTTCAAGCAGTAAACCGACAGGCGATTGCGTATACACACATCCAATAGATCATCCAAATGTCATTTTATTGCTGTTGATCGTTCTATTCGCTCTCTCTACTCGTACACATCGCATCCATCAGCTGCTATTTGCTACTCTTCGTCACTCGCTACAACATCACATGGACGCAATCTCGAGCTTGCACAGCGGACAGCTGTTGTTCTCACGGATCCACCCATCGACGCACTCTATCATAACACACAACATCAGCCATGGCAGCTGATGTCTCCAACCCACTCCAAAGAGACAAACGCACCTTCGTGAAAGACGTGCGCACACGGAAGCGTCAGTGCGCGGTCGTTGTTCATAAAACTGTACTGACAGATGATGCAGCTATCAAGCAATTCCAAAACGTCAGTGGGATCCATCCATCTACACACAAGCAGCCACATCGACAGAGAGCCAGTCTTTAGTCAGCAAAGAACGTACGAGACGTCCGAGTCGTGCCCGCCACTCCAGCGATGCGTTGGGAGAGTGGACATCACATGGACTGCGATCGCACGCCAGCGCTCTTTCCGGACGTCGCCGTTCTGTTCCCCGAGCTGCAGCAGCTCGTCGTACGTCATGTTGTCTGGATCAATGTCCGGATGGCGATGGCCATTCGTCGGATGATGATTGTGGTGATGCAAAGGCGGAGGATCAAACGTCCGTTGGGTTGGCAATGGCGGCAACAAAGGTGACATTGCAACAGCCGTGAGCCGCTGTTCACGCTCTGCTGCTGCAACGCGCGCACGTGCTTCGTACTCGTGGAACGCTGCAATGTTCTCTTGTTGCTGGAGGTACTGCGCGAGTGCGAGCGACGCTGCGTCGTTGTCCACGTCGCTGTCTTCTTCATTGTCGTTGTCGTTGTCGTTGTTGTCGAACGCACGAGGCGAAGAATGTGGCGACGAGTTCATCGTTGTGGGCGATGACGCAACAGACGACGACGCAGCAGTCGACAGCATCGGCGCTGCATTCGCAGCAGCAGCTGTCGTCGTTGCTCGAACAGGCGCAGACGCGAAATTGTGCGTACGACGCGGCGACTGCGACACAAAGTCAAACGCACGAGGAGGCGCTGACAGTGGTGGAGCGAACGTTGGATTGGTAGCAACGTGGCGCTGCCGCCGCCGTCGGTCGTGGTCGTAATCTCTGTCTTCTTGTTCCATCGCGCGGCGCAAGCGGCGATCTGCTGCATCGTCAATCATCCCCAAGCGCGGCCGCGGTCGGCCCGCTGCTGCATATGCAGATGTAGTGGCTGGAGCTGCAACAGTGCTGTAGTTGGAGGTTGAACGCGTTGTTGCTGCTGCATTGTCCAACGCATACGACGCGTCGTGTCGGCTCCGAGTCGACGAAACCGCTCGGCCATCGAGCCACTGCTGTTGCGGTGTGCGTGTTGCTGCGGTTGTTGCTGCAGTTGTCAATTCCAACGCTCCACGGTCGAGCCACTGCTGCCGCGGGTAACGATCTGTTGTTGATGTTGGCGTTGCTGTTGCTGTTGTTTCTGCGTGCCGTAGCGCGATGCGCTCGTCCACCTCCTCATCTTCGTACTCGTAACTGTCGTCAGGCGTCGAGTCGGGACTCGCAGCAATGAAGTCGGTCGCCAGTGGCTGCAGCGCCGTGCGCAATCCGACAAACGTGACAGGCGACGGCGTTGTCTCGTTGCGTTGCCGCGTTGCTGCGGGTATTGCTGCTGCTGCTGTTGCTGTCATGCGGTAGCGAGTGCGATTTGGCGGTGTGGATGTGAGGTCGATGACGTCGGCTTCAAGTGATGCGGATCGGTCGGAAGGAGGATGTTGGATTGTCAGTGGCGGCTGCACAGTCGTCGTCGTGGAGACGGACGAGCGTGTGGCGGTGTGGATCGATGGCCGCTGTGCTACATGTTCGGTGCGGTCGGTAGAAGTGGATCGGTACTCGTGGCGATCGAGCGAAGCTGTGTTCGTATGTGTGATGCGCTGTGATGTATGCGCAGAGGCGTGGTCGCTGAGCACATCGTTGCTGCTGCTGCTACTACTTCGATACATCTGTGTGTGTGAAACGGATGAGACACGAATGTGGTTGGTGGATGTGTGCTGAGCAGACACTCACATGGCATTGCACAACACACCTCGTGCGTCTCGAGCACGACTCTGGCGTGTGCGCGCTCGAGGCGGATGTAGCGTCGCTTGAGCCGAGCGTACTTTTTCTCGAGCACGTCGCGCTGGCGACGCTCGCCTTGGTACATACCCTCAAGCACGCTCACTTGGTGCTCCAAGTAGCGCATCTCGCTACCCATCGATGCTGTAGTAGCACTACTGCTCGTAGCGACTGGAGGCGCTGCGGTGTAGCGAGATCGCGGCGACCTGTGCATTTTCGATGGCGTTGCGGTATGCGACTGTTTTTGCAAGAGCGCCAAATGACAAATCCTAACCATCATTCCTTCATTCAAACTAATCACTTGTGTATTGTATCGGACCGGCATTACTGTGAGCGACAGAATACGTCATAGCAATGTTATTCACGGAATACAAGAAGCAAGTCACCATTTTCGAGACATGGATTACATCACGAAAGCTTCCTCATCAAGCGCTTCTGCATCGCGAGTGAGTGGTTCCATCACGCCGACCATGACTCCGAACGACGACGACAGCTACACGGGTGCGCGCGTACAGCGCCTTGCGCTCCACGTCGCGGCATGGAGCGTGCTGTGGCTCGTGATTCTGAAGACCGTACCTCCCGGCAAGAGCGATCGGAACCACATCGTGTCGCTCAACGCAGCACACGGCTTGCTGTGCACGCTTGCTGCTGCTGCGACCGTGTCGCTCAATCTTGACTCGACGATGTCAGTTGCCGTGTCGTTGTCGTACTTTCTCGTCGACCTCGTTGCGATGGTGCACGCCGACGGTCTTCAGCGCCTCACAACGCTGCACCGGTCGCGCCAGATGGACTACGTGCACCACGTCCTCGGTCTCGTCTGGGGATTTGTGTTTTTCGTCCAGGAAGCACATACGTGCGACGCTTCGACTGGGAACCCGTACGTCTGGATCCAAACAAACGAAGTCAGCACACCGTTCTACAACTGGTTCCGCCTCACGAACAGCAAGCTCGCGGGTGCGCTCTTCGCGCTCTCGTTCTTTGCGTCGCGCATTGTGTTCAACACATTCGTGTTGCTCCCCAAGTTTGTGCGGCACTGTGACGTGCGGTACCTCCTCGCAACTGCGCCATTTTTCCTCATGCAGTACGTCTGGTTTGCAATGATCATGAACAAGATGCACCGCACACTCACTGGCGCCAGCAAAAGCAAGAGCAGCAGCAAAGCGCCGCAACCAGCGATATCCACGCAGAACGAGTTGGAGCCACTTGCTGTTGCTGCTATGATGGCTGACGCAGCAGTCGAGACGAAGAAAGAATTGTGAGGTAGCGCTATAGTTTGTGAGGTAGCAGCAAGTGTGTGCGTGTCAACATGATCGTCGTGTACTTGTTGAGATACACGCAGAAATACTATATTGTACAGCCACACCATGCATTTCCATGATGTATTCACACGACTATTGCCTACACTATCATCCGTGTCGTCATTGTCATCCTGCCACTTTCGATACTTCCTCAATCGAGCTGTCTTAAACCAACGTGGTCGCTGCCTGCTGCGTCTGCTGCTCAATCTCATGGAGTTTGTCGACAACGTACGCCATCTGCACGCGCTCTGCTGGTTTTGGAGTGCACATCATCTGGATGAGCGTCCACTGCGACGTACTCATGCTTGCTGGTTGCGGTGGCAGCGACTTCCTTTTTGTCACCTGATACTTCACGTTCAAATCAATTGCGTTGCCCCACGGCGGCCCGCCGCTCACGGCTTCGATGATCAGCATGCCGAATGCGTACACGTCCGACGCGAGCGTGAGACGCTCGTTGCCGCGCAGGTACTCGGGCGACTTCCACTGCACAGCACCCATGTACTTCGGTACGACAGACACTTCGGCGCTGTTCATGATACAACTCAGCCCAAAGTCGATGATCTTGGCGTTGCCGCCATTGTCAATGAGCACGTTGTCGCACTTGAGGTCGTTGTGCAGCACGTTGTGTTCGTGCAGGTACTGTAATCCGAGCGCTACTTGGTACAACAGTCGCCATGTCGTTGCGAGCACAGCTGGCGTGTCGCTTGCTTTCGACTCGGACGACTGCGCCTCTTGTACTTGCTCCTCTTGCGTTTGTCGCGCGCGTAGCTTGCGCAAGTACGAGTCCAGCGTACCACCGCCGACAAACTCGCACGTGAAGAACCGCTTGCCGACGTGGCACGCGCCGTACAGTCGTGCGACGTGCGGGTGGCTGAGCGGGAACCACACGCGCAGCTCGTGGAAGAACAGCTCGCGATCGAGTGCGATCTCGTCGCTCTCATAGCCCATGAACTTGATCACCACGGCCGTGTTGTTCCACGTTGCTTTGTAGACTTCGCCGAACGACCCAGCGCCGATACTGTCGTTCTCACGGTACGTGTGGTCGGCCAAGTGCACGAGCCAGTGCAGCCGTGAGGCGAGATCCACGTACTCTGCAGTGTCCGTGTTCCCCGATGCGATAGCGTCTGCGACTGCATCGATCGCTGCAACGTCAAGCTCCTTAAACGCGTCGCTCAACCGGTCGTTCTTGTACCGTGTGATCGTCATTTTGGCAGGTGCGCCTGGTGACTGCGCGCGTAGGGACTCTACTCGCGCCTTGCCAGTGCTACCTGAAGTCAACAGCTCGCTTGCGTTCACATCTTCATCGTCACCTGGGTCGTTGCTGCGCACCCATGTGTGCACTGAACCGATCTTCACTGGTGCGAGCATCTCCAGTAGTTTGTCCAGCTGACGGTGATACACGTTGCTGCGCAGCGCTGCGTGCTGACTGCGAGCACATTGCAACAATGACGTGGGACTGTAGGCATGACGCAAGAACTTGTCGAGGCGAAGCAACAAGTCGCAAAAACTTGTCACTACGACGTCGTTGTTTGTCACTCGTCGCGCCTGCATCAACGCAAACAAATCATGCGTGCGCCTCATGATGTGCTCGATCGCTTCACGATGGTCGACATGGTCCATAAGACGGTTGTCCAACTTGTTCAAGAACGCTGGAATTGTCGTCCCGAGCTCTGGCACCAAGTGTGCGCTGAGGTCGTAGACTTGCTGGAGCGTTGCTGCGTCTCTGAGCTGTATTTGCTGCAATGGTGTATGCGTCAACTGTTGCTGCTCGTCATCCGCAAACTGGTTCAACTGGCGGCACACGGCCAACAGTCTTGGCCGACGTTGAGGTTGCTGTCGCCACATCTGTTTGATCAAGTGGCACTTTTCCCTGGACAAGCTCTCGGGTAGCGACGGACGATAATTGTGTGTGACTTTTAAGGCGACAAATGGATCTCTCTTTTCGCCACTCCACGGTTGCTCGCCCGCAAGCACCTCGATCATGCACATAGCGAGCGAATAGACAGCTGATGCTTCCGTCGCTTCTGCTCCACGAATGCATTCAGGAGCTTTCCAACGCACCCGCTGTGCTTTTGCTTTGCTATCTTCATCTGCGCCAGCTGACACACCAGCTCGAGGAGCGATGCAACCAAACGCATGCACTTTCGCGAGACCGTCGATGCCAATCCAGACGTCGTCGCAGCGGATCGTCTCGGGAATCACGCCGTTGTCGACGAGAAACAAGAGACCAAGTGCGACTTCGTGTAGTTTCTGCCACACGGTTTGCTTGCGCTCATCATGCGTCAGAAATTCGCGCAGACTCGTGCTTGCTGCGTTCTCAAACACAGCGATGAATGGGTCACTCAGATGCGACGCGCCAAAGACCCTGACGACGTTCGGGTGGTTCACACGAGCGCACAAATCGACACTCGCGACGAACACGTCGCGCGGCACATCAGCGTACTTGCTAACGTGAACAACTGACTTGGACCACTCACCGCGAACCGTTGTTTCTGCCGTTGTGTCGCGCGATGCATCGAATGCCAGGTCGTAGTCTGGGATGAACCACGAAGGCATGGACGGCAGCATCGACGAGTCTGGACTTGAAGTTTTAGCAAAATCTAGGCAACGCTTCAGCAACTCGAGCAGCTCTGGGCTGCAAGTGTTGCCTTGTTGAACTAGCACATGCTGGATCAGTGACGCTGATTCGAGCTCGACCTCGTATGCTGCAGCGAGTGGTTTTGCGTCGAGCTCCGCAATTCCTTCAATCTTCTCGCGGAAGCGATTCAACAGCATACTTTCATCACTCTCAAACTGTGCCTGCCACGCTCGCAAATCACCAGCCGACGACATGGCATGAACAGCGCCACCGTTGTTGCTCAGCGCCACTGAACGCTCCAAGAACGCCAGCTCGATGAGCAAATCGCGCAGCCGATTTGTAACGCTTTGACTCGCTGCAAGACGAGCAAATAAGCTGCTGGCAAAGCACGCTGGCTTTAGTCGAACCAAGTGACACATCAATAGGACGAGTTGGTGTACATTCTCGCGTGTCGTCGTGTCGACTGGTGTGTGATGTAGCCGAGCACGCACATCCGATAAACGGCCAACAACGTGCCGCCACAATGGTGCAAACTCGTAGACTTGCAGCGAATATTCAACAAGTGTTTGCATCGTCGCAGTCAGCAGCGGTGAACGATCTACAACTGCACAACTGGTGTTGACATCAGCAGTGCTGCCGGTCACATCAACGTCGACATCGTCACGGCTATCCGCTGGTGCATCGAGATGGCAGTCGGCACTGTAGACGTGATCGATATGGAGACATCCACGAGCGAGCAGCTCAAAAATAAATCGTTGGTTGCCGTATCGTGCCGCCGCTGTCAGTAATGTCTCTCCGTCGTTTGCGCGTGTATGCATAACCGACCCAGCGTTGATCAACTCGCTCGCGGCGTCGAAGTGTCCAGCACGTGCTGCTACAAGTATTGCTGTGTCGCCATTCGTAGCAACCATCTCCAACAGCACGTTTGCACATTCCAGCGATGCACTGCTGCGATTAGCCAATGGAGAATCAGTTGGCTCATGCGACACGTCCTCCGAAATTGACGAGCACACCCGTAGCAGCTGACCGATGACAACATCATGGTCGCTGGCGGCGGCGACATGCAACGGCGTCCGATCGTTGTCGCCGGCAGCATCGACACTCGCGTGATGCTGCAGAAGCACTCGAACAACGTCAATGTGGCCTTCTTGTGCAGCCATGTGCAGCGCCGTCCATCGGTTTTCCTCAACGGCATCAACACTTGCGTTGTGCAGCAGCAGCTCTCGAACAACGTCAGCGTGTCCGCCCAGAGATGCTACATGCAATG
This sequence comes from Globisporangium camurandrum, assembly GCA_023337595.1. Classification (NCBI taxonomy): domain Eukaryota; phylum Oomycota; class Peronosporomycetes; order Pythiales; family Pythiaceae; genus Globisporangium; species Globisporangium camurandrum. The sequence goes on from JAADXH010000114.1 coordinate 39,121, forward strand.
GCGCCTGACCATTATTGCTGGCAGCGTCGACACTCGCGTGATGCTCCAGAAGCACTCGAACAACGTCAATGTGGCCTTTTTGTGCAGCCATGTGCAGCGCAGTCCATCGGTTTTCCTCAACGGCATCAACACTCGCGTTGTGCAGCAGAAGCTCTCGAACAACGTCAGTGTGACCTTCTTGTGCAGCCATGTACATCGCAGTTTGATCGTTGTTGGTGGCAGCGTCGACACTCGCGTGATGCTGCAGAAGCACTCGAACAACGTCAATGTGGCCTTTAAGCGCAGCTATGTGCAGCGCCGTCCCGCCGTTTTCTTCAATGGCATCAACACTCGCTTTGTATAGCAGCAGCTCTTGCGCAACATCGTTGTGTCCGCAGAGAGCTGCTATATACAATGGCGTCCGACCCGTATTGGTGGCAGCGTCGACACTCGCGTGATGCTGCAGAAGCACTCGAACAACGTCAATGTGGCCTTTTTGTGCAGCCATGTGCAGCGCAGTTCGATCGTTGTCGCCGGCAGCGTCGACACTCGCGTGA
>JAADXH010000115.1:0-39648 GCA_023337595.1 Globisporangium camurandrum
AGTGCCAACTGCAACGTCATTGAGTGTGGTGGTTGTCGTGTGTGTTGTAACATGGCGCGTGACATTGGTGGTACCTGCGTTGCCTTTGTGCGATTTGAGTTCGAGTTTGAAGTCTGCGATCGCAGTAATGGCAATGGAGTTATTGAAGACAATGATTGCAGCGGTTTCGCTGCTGACGAGTGCGACGACGTCGACGACGACAGCGGTTGTGCCAACAAAGACGTCGACTGCTGCAACGTTGACGCCACCACTTGCTCTGCTGCGCCGCACGTTTTGCATATGTGTGGGTCGCAGTTGCGTTGCGCAACAAAGCACGGACATGCGTTTGTGCGACACTCGCCGCGTCCGCAGCGACAGCCGTCATATCTGCATCATACAAGTCATGTTTGCAGTGAGCCACAACGAAACATTTGTGAGTCTGTCACATACTGTCAAGTTACTGTAGCGCCCGAGCAACAGCAGTCGTAGCAAACACCAGCAACAGGTGCACACAAACGAACACATACGAGCTGCAACAGTCAACACACCTGTTGGAGCAGTCGCGCGAGCAGCAGCATGCTTTGCCGCACATGTGCTCGCGCGACATGCACGAACAACCCATCGAGTCACACATGCCGCTATGCAAACACGGCTCGTACTGATGGTCCGTTCGCTTGTCGCGCAGTCGATTGTTGCGCGCGCGCTCAAGCAGCTCGTGGTGGCTCCATGTGTTGGACCCGCGCTTCTGTCGCCACTGCGCGCGCTTTGGGCGAGAGGATCCGTCGTTGTCGCCAGAGCTACCACAGTCTCTGTTGCGTTCGGCATCGGCGTCTGCGAGCCACGCACCAACAGCAGCGCACAACGATGTTCGCAACAAACGCGCAATCGTACATGAACTGTCGCCGATTGTGAGGCGCATCTTTTGGATCAACGCAAGCTCGGATGCGCCGAGCAGCGGTCCACAGCTGCTCTCGACGCCTCCACTTCGCGCTGCCGTTGCTGCGACCGGTTGCTTCCAGCATGCAATACTGCATGGCGTCACCGGATCGAGCAGCATGCCGATCTGCTGTGCTACCATGACCACGTGGCTCGAGTCAAGGTACTCTGTCGGATCACGCACGTCCGCGCACGGCATTGTGCGATCTACCATGTGCAGCGCGTCATCCGACGCAGAACCACCGCTCGTGACTCGCTCGCCAAGTTTCACCTCACTGCATTGCTGCTCACGCGCGACAGACGTCGTCGCTCGACCGGGCTTGAGCGCCACCACCGGATAGATAGGGTCGACGTGAAGCACTGGCTGTGGCTGCTCGCTACCGTGCTCATGACAGTCGTACACGTAGCACATGCGGCAGAAGAGACTTCGGTACGTCTCGCACATCTCCGCATAGCCGCCGGCAGTAGCTCGAACGCTGAGCGATGGGCTTGTTGCGGTCTTGCTCCTGCTGCTTATGATGGCAGTGGTCTTGGCGATGCTGTTGTGGCTGCTGGTAGTGGTCGTGGCGTCAATGGTGCTGCCACGAGCGTCAACCGCGGCGTCGACGCCAGTGCTGGGACCGAGAAGCTGTTGACAAGCAAGGTGCGACTCGAAAAAAGCTGGAGACGGAGCCAGGCGCTCAGCTAGCGTCTCGTAGTGCGCAACGCGACTCGACGCCAACAATTTTGCCAAACACTCCATGCTGCTGTCGAGACCATCGTTGGTTCCTCCGACGCTCGCTGCGTGGTTGCTCGCGACAAGCGCCTGCGTCTCGGCAATGCGCTGCGCCGCACGCGATCGCGAATCGTGCGCCGTCTTCAGCTCCACGTAGTCAGTAAACGCGTGCGAGAACCCGAGCACGCGCTTCAGTGCGCAGAGAACGCACTCCGAGTCGCCAAGCTGCGCGACGACGAGCCGCAGCACGAACTCGCCCACTTCCTTGTCCGTCGGCGCGCCAACGCGCCGCTTGTGCACGGACGACGCGCTTGTCTTGTCCTCGACAGCTGTGCCGTCTGTCATCGTCCCGTGTGCAGCTCTGGACGCGAATCGCACCAACGGGTTGTCGTCGGCGCGCACGTTCGACCGCACGCCGATGCACGTGGTGCTGCTGCAGATCGCGCCGACCTTCTTCAGCTCCATGGCGCGACACTCCAAGTGCTGCTCGCGCGAGCTCGTGTCGCTGTGCACAACCACAGCGTGCATCATCACCGGTCGGCCGCTGCGATCCGTGATCGGCCGGATCTTCTTCCACGCGGCAGCAGCCAACTTCTCTGGTCTTGACAACGGCATGCGCTCGGTCACGACTGCGAGATGCCAGTCGAGTCACAAACGCAGCAAGCATCGACACGGAGCAACGCCACGCGCACACACAAGTGCATACGCAAACACAGAAAAGAACGATCGTCAGCTCATCCATTTACGAGCAACGCTCTTCGCAGCTCGAGCGATGCATTCACACACTTTTGCACGCATTGTGCTGATGGATAGACAGACAAACGAACACACACGTACAGACACACTTTACAATCAGCAACATATCGACATGCGTGTGTGTAAACGCACCACTGTTCGTGTGCAACAGCACTTCACGGTGCGACCGCAGCGCCGTTTTGTATGCCAGCACGTTGCGCCTCGCCTCGCGCAGAATTGCGCGCACTTTGCGCTCGTGGCAGCGCTCCAGCAAAGGCAGCGCCGCATCGACGAGCGTGACGACCCGACTGTCCACATCTGCTTGCGCGCTGCTGCTGCTCCCATCACTTCCGTACGCCAGTAAGGACGGGGCGAGCTTCTTGGCCTCCCCGAACGTGCGCAGCCATCTGCACTTCCCTTCGATCGTTTGCGTCGGATCTAGTAACAGCCCATGAGCGAACGAGCAAGTGAGCAAGTGAACAAGTGCGTCCCATTGCACCACACAAGTATCCAATCCATGGCCACACTCTACGACATGCGACATGTGCGCAAGCTGAGCACAAAATCATTCGACGCAAGAGGCGACGGGACGCACCATATGCAGCCAGTGAGACATCGCAGTCGGAATGGAACGCTGGCGCACACTGCACTGTATCATCATTGTCTTGCAGCAGCAGCAGTGACATCGGAGGGACACAGACGCAGACGCCGCAGTATGCAGTCGGGTGGAGCACAAACCGGCTGCGACTCAACTGCGCAAGCACCTGTAACAGCCAGTCGGTGCGCTTCAATCGCTGTCGTGCTGCACTACTCTGGCTGCGATCCGATCGGCTGTGGCTACTGCGATCGCTCCACTGCTCCTCTCGCTGTGGATGTTGCTTTTGCTGCGGCTGCGGTTGTAGTTGTTGTTGCTGCAGCGGATGCGCGAGTGAAGTTGCACTCGGCGTCTGCTCACGGCGCTTCTGTGATGCTGCGTCGAGCGGCTGGTGAGCAAACTTGCGTTGGACAGACGACTTTGATGCTGTACCACCAATCAGTTCGACTCCACGGACGACGGCGCTGCCTGTGTCACGATCGAAGCGGTCGTCGCTCTCACCAGCATGTTCGTGCCGAGCGTCTGGCTGGAGTGCGGTCCACGTCGATCCACTCGCGCCACTCGGCTTGCTGTCATGACGCTTCGATGCTGCGGCAACTACGCCGAGCGTAGTGCTCAGCTGTCGCTTCTCTTTCTCAAAGCGCGCGAGCTCACGCTCCTGCGCTTGGACTTCGTCGAGCGCGACCGAGTCGATGTGAAACCGCGACGCAGGTCGCCGCCACTGTCGCTTGGACGGCTGTTGTTCGCTCTCGGACGACGACGCTGGCAGCAGTGATGGCAGTGGCAGTGGCGGCGACTGTCGTAATGATGGCGATCGTGAACTCCGTTGCGACTGCGACGGAGCTGGTGGTAGTGACGCTAGTGGCGTCGACTGTATTGGCGTTCGTGACGATGGTGGCGGCTGGGAGGATCGTGCTGGCGTCCGTTTCGACAGCGCGCGAGCTTGCGCGATGTTAAGTGCAAGCGCAGACACTGCAGGTCTAGGCGCGGACTTGCGACAAAAGTACTTGCCTTTCGACGCGCCATCGAACAGCGAGCGCTGCGAGTCGTCGGAACTTTCCACGAGCGAATGTTGAAGGCGCGACAGCCACGAGTCGCTCTCCTCCGATGACGACGACTGGCTCGACGAGCGCGACGACGTCGACGACGCCGAGTGGCTCCGCGTCGACCGACTCGGCAACAGGTCGAGCACGACGGGCGTTTTCGGCACGCGCTTCTGTGCGCCAGCAACCGAATGAGCAGACGCCAGTGGAGAGCGCAGCTGCCGCTTTCGCTGTTGTTCGTGCTGCTGCGGCTGCGCAGACAAGCGAGACTGCTGCTTGCGTTGGTGCTGTTGTGGCTCGTGGTGCTGCTGCTTGGCTTGCTGTTCTTGCTGCTCTGGCTGCTGGATCGGTCGATTGACGCGTCGACTGGCAGTGCGGTGCTCACGCGACGGCGACAACAAGCGCGGTAGAGGCAACGACTGCGACAACGACGCTGGGTGCGACGTACTGTGCGTCTGCGCACTGCTAATTCGCTGGTTGCGGCTCGCATCCACATGCACGTTGCTGCGTGCTCGCTCCTGTCGTTCTCGACTCGTGCCATCGCCATTAGCGCTGCGCGTACGACTGCGTGGACGATGTTCTTGACACCTGCGTTGGTTTGCCAGTCGATGCTGCTGCTGCTGCGGATGATGTTGTTTTTGGCTCACTTGGCGTGCGTTTCGGTTGCGGTGCCTGGCGATGCGAGTGTTGAGACTGCTGCTGCTGCTGCTGTCCGGCGCACAACTGGATGAACCGCTGCTCGAGCTGCCACGCGCATTGCTGCTGCTGTCGCTGTTGTCAGCTTCGCTCGCTGCCGATGACGACGACGACGAGATCTCAATGACGTCGGGCTGCTGCTGTTGATGCGACAGCATGCATGACAGCTGCTCGCGGTTTGCTCGGTGCCGTTTCGAGTCACGCTGGTGGATCGACAGGGACGTCCGTGCATCTTTGTGTCGCGCGGCTGTTGCGGCTGTTGTAGCATCGAAGCTACCGCCAGTGGTGCTCCACGCGTCGCCGTCCATGCGGTGGCGCTTCCGAGTACTCGACGTCCCAGCCTCTCGTGGAATATGCGAGACGCCGACACGCTCGTGCTGACGACTGCTCGAGTGGACGCTGCGCTGTGTGGCTGGAATCGATCGTCGGTGTGGCGCCGACACAGTCACACGCTCGGAAGGATGATCCATGTTGCGCGTAGTATGAGTTGCACTGTTCCTTCTCCATCCAGTGTGGCCCCAGTCACGATCGCGGCTGCGGTGCGACCATTGCGCGTCGAGTGGATCGTCACTCCTAGTCGCAACCGAGCGCTGGTACGATCGCCCGTGCTTCATGGTCGCAGTCGACGAAGACTTGGCCAACTGTGGCGCTTTGTGCGGCGTCGCGTTTTTGCTGATGATTGCTGCTGCTGCTGCTTTAGTCTTGTTCTGCTGCTGGCTCGTTGCAGGTGTTGTTGCTGATGCGGTCGTAGACTGCAAGCTATTCGCCATACGATTGGTATTCACAGCGCTGCTGCTGCCAACGTACGACACGCTTGATTTTGGGTCGAGATGCGCAGCGAGGCGAGCGCCGCTCAGTGCTGCAGCCATCGCGAGCGCAGTCTGCACGGCGTCTTGGTAACTCGCCGACGCAGACGAAAACGGCTGTTGCAGCGGCGATGGAGGCGACTGCGCGGTCGTGTGCGTATCGTGAGCAGTGCTGTAGTCGACACAGCTGCTGTCGTCGTCGCTGTCGTGGATCACAATCGCCGCGTCCATCGTGTGCGAGCTCATGCAAGTGATTGTTGCTTTGCTGTTGCTGAATTTGTTTGTGTTTTGCTTGGATGATCCAAACAACGAATGACATGAAATGAGGCAACTGATGCAACAAAAGGAAACAATTGCAAAAGCAACCACGCCAAGCAAGATATTCTTGACAGGTTGTGCTGCTTTTTATTGCTGCATCATTTGCGAGTTGTTTGCTCAAAAAGCAGTCCAAGCGAGCGACTGAAGCAACAAAAGCAACTGCCCACAGGTATCGACACTAATCGAGTCAAGCACGTCGCAAGCCGGCTATAGTATGAGAAGCGTAATGTCGATTTGCAGCATCGTATGAGCGACTGATTGTGACGCAATTTGGCTCTCGTGATCATCTCGAGCAGATCAAACGGCAGAACAAGTGTGTCGAGCGCACGTGGGTCGGTCATACCAATTTCAGCTTTTTAGGGAAGATTTGTTTCACTGTAATTTGTGTCAAGTTAAAATTGATCAATTTTGCTGAAATTTGTCGCGTCAAGCTGTGTCCTTGCTGTCGTTTTGAGCTCCATTAAAAACGACGACACGCAACGACAACTTGAGCAAACGTGTTTGTGAGCAAGCACACGTCTGCGAAAGTTGCGTGTGCAAGCGTGCTCACATCAACGCGAGACGACTACCAGAATCAAGCGTGATGGCAGCTCATCTGCCACAAGGAGCAGCCGCTCCTCCGATGGCCACGTTCGTCGCGCGCTGCTTCGAAGAGGTTGCGCTCGAAGGCAGATGTGGCATTCCGCTCCGCGCCATGTTTGACATCGTTGACCCATCAGAGGACGTCGCGTATCGCCAGTATGCGTGGAACGTCTTGCGCTCGATGCGCGGGCGGCTGCAGTTCCACCACATGGAGCGGTCGAGTGCAGTTGCAGCGTCAGTAGATAGCACAGCAGCCACGCGATCGCAACAACTTAACAACGGCGACACGTGCACAACCGTTTCGACTGTATCATCAAGGCGTGAACCACCACAACCAGTGCCAACACCACACGACAAGGCGAATACCGCACCACTGCCACCGTCGCCGCCACGACGGAAGCGCAAGTGGTCGACGACGCTTGCGCCATTGCCGCTTGCGTCCAACAACGACCACCACGACCACGACCAACAACGGCGGCGGGAGGACCACGAGCGCGAACACGCACACGGACAAAACGATGCGCACATCGAACTGCCGCAACAACAGCAGCAACAACAAAGTAGCGAAGAGGAGACGAGTACAACGCGGAAGCAGACGAACGCACCGTCTGCACGGCGCACAGCGCTCAAGAAGCAGCGGAGGCTACTGACAAGTAGCACAAACACATCGAGGCGACAGCCAAACAGTAGCAGCATGAACAACAGCAGTCGGCAACCGCCACCGGTCGAAAATGTACAGCGAGATACTGTCGACGACGCTGTAGACGTCGCGATGCTCGACAACGACGCGCAGGTCGTCCACAGCAACCTGAGCAGCAGCAGAACTGCCACAGCTGCCGCCAGCAGCGTCGAGCGAGCGTTGAACGAACCGCCGCCAGCAGTTGACCATTCCGTCAGCGCTGAGAGCACCGAGTGGATCTATCGGAGTCCCCGTGGCTTTGTGCTCGGCGTCCAAGTCGACGCCTCGGCACTGAGCTACGCCGACGCAATGACTGACGCCGTTGAAGGCGTCCTCGGTGTTGTCGCGTGCGACGAACTGCGTCTCCAGTACCTCGGTGTAACCGACCCGAGTGTGCTCGACACACTGTCGCCACAGTTTGATCTGCTCGAGATGATCGGCCGGGCCCGCGCACGTGGCGAGAACGCTGCCATGTTGGCGAGTTCGCTCGTGTTTGGCGACGCACGGAAGCTGCATTACTTGCTCGACATGCTACTGGCCGGGAACTACATTGAGAAGCGCATGGTCACGGCGGATCAGAAACGATTCAATATCCTCCACCTCGCGCGGTTCACGAGCGCGTTTCATCCGTCGATGGTGTCACCGTCTGCGACGATGGAGCGCGAAGCGTTCCCCAAGAAGCTCGTCCCGTACGCAATTGCCGAGCTTCTGCGTGCGCGTGGCGAACGCACGTGCGTGTTTGCCGACATTGGCCGCGAGCTCGGGTACGACAAGCGGTACCAGGAGAAGCTCCGGAAGATCTTTTTTCACGAGATGCACGTGAACCGCGCGTTTCCGTTGGAATTGTTCATGGCGCGCTGCAACACCGGCGCGTCGGACTACAAGGGCCGGAAACTCTGGTGCATCCGGCTGCGCCACGCGCCTGGGCGCTTGACGACAGCAACGACGACGGCAACGACGACAGCTGATGCACGACGGTTTGAACCACTCGAGCCACCGGCGCCAGCAACGATCGGTCCGACGCTCGAGCGCGGGCTCATGGAGCAAGTGTTTGCCGTGATCGAGCGTCGTGGTGCGAGCGGTGCGACGATCCCCGAGATCCGCGACGTCCTCGGCGTTCCGACGTTCAAGCTCCCGTATCGACTCGCACAGGGGCTGATTGCCAAGTACAACCTCACGGTCCGACAGGTCGTCGTTGGCAAGAGCACAATGTACCGCATGTTTGTCCCAGACGTTGCTGGTACGGACGGCGCAGACGTTGCGCAAGAACAAGGACAAGCGCTGCAGCAAGAGCCACAACAAGAAGAAGTGCAAACGCAACTGGATGCGCCACGCGCAGCGCTGATGAGCACGAGCGTCACTACAAACGCCGTCGACGATCCAGAGCGCGCAGCAGCCGACGCTCCTGCTCTTACTGCTACTGCTACTATCTCTGCCTCCAGCAGCAACAGCAATGCGCCACTCCCATCGACGATGAAAGCAGCGAGTCGGAACGTCCTCGTGTCGTCGACTGCCGAGCGAAGGCGGCAGCACATGCTCGAGCGCATTCGCACCGATAAGATCGTCGCAGTCCAGCAACTGCGTGCAGAGCTCATGGTGTTGGAGCGCGACCCGGCACTCGCAGGCAACGACCTCAACATGATCGACTCGCGCTCGATCCGTCGGATCCTCGATGAGTTTGAAGCCGCGCAGCTCGTCGTGTCGCTCGACATTACGCTCCCCCCACGCCGTGTGCTCCAGAAGACCGAGCGCGTCGTCAAGTGCGTGTGCCTCACGGGCTTCCAGCGCGACCGCGACTTGATCCGTGCGTTCGTCGACGCGTACGTCGAAGAGAAGCAGCAGCGGTACTTGCGCGACCTCGCAGCACCCGTGATGTCGGATGTTGTCGTCGAGACGACGCGCAGTCGCAGTCGGCGTGCTGCTGCGAACGCGACAACACGCGCATCGTTATCGCCACATGCTGCGACGACCGAAGTCGTGCAGTATAACGCCGCGTCGTACAAGATGACGCGCATGAACATGAACAAGCTCCAGAAGCAAGCAAGGCGGCTCGGGATGTTTGTCGGTCCGCTCTACCGCTGCCGTATGCTGCACATCTTGCTCTGGAGCAAGATTGACGTGCTGCGCGCCACCGCAGCGTCGTCGATGCGCACACCACTCGGCAGCGTCGACGCAGCAGCTGCCGATACGACAGCACAACCACCATCTACAACGTCGACTGCGTCGAGTGCCGACGTACGCAAACCGAAATGTCGCAGCAGCGATACAGTGTTTACGCTCCACGACGTCGTTGCGTTGTTGAGTCTGAAAGAGTATCTCCAACTCGCTGGCATCAACGACGCACTGAGTGAGAGCGACGAGCACAAAGTGCGCATGGCGACCGTCCGTGGCGACTCGTGGGAGATCCTGTCGCCGGACGTGTGCCACAAGATCCGCGGCTGCGAAGGCGACCGGTTCTCGCGCATCGTACGAACGCTGATTGCGCTCGGACTCATTGACGTTGCGCACGACTCGTCGAGTGACTTGTTGAGCATCTTCCAGTCGAGTGACTTTGACGCAATGGTGTCGCAAGTCGCGTCGGCGACGCTTTCGGGCGGCTTGCTGAAGCTCAAGCACCGCGCCCACATCACGATCAAGCGCGGCGACGAAGTCCTCCATCAATTGCCGACGCAGCAGTCGTACGTGTACGCGTCGACGTTCTCCAGGAAGAGCCGGAGCGACCGGTTCGTTGGTCGCGTGCCACTCGCGTTTGCGTTCGAGACTGCAGACGACGCAGTCGAGTATTGGAAAGCACTGCAGTTTCTGAGCACCGAAGGCGCGCGGCTCGGCAGTGGCGCCGGCGACGGCGAGATGCTCAGTGGGAATGCAGAGAGCGATCGGATCCGCTCGGCGCCGTTGAAAGACCACAATCTGTACGCCGTCAAGTCGTGGGTCCCACGCGGCGTGACGAACCACGGCCGCACGAGCGCCAAGCACAAAGCCGAGCAAGCAATCGCTGAGCCAATGCGGATGCTCAAGCGCAAGCGCTTCCAGAACACGTTTCACAAACAAACGCGCGACGCAGCGCAGAAGAAACCCAAGCCGACAACAGCAGGACCGACGCGGCGTGCGATCCACGCAAACGTCGTGCTGCCTGCAGCAGCGCATGCCCACGCCGGTGACTTTCGCCGCCTCGTGACGACCAAACAGAGCGTCCGTGCGTCCAAGTGGACGCTCCGTGACGATTTGCAGCTCATGGACGCGTACATTGCGGAGCTGTCGTGCAAGTGGTTCATTGAGATCCCACTTGCTTTGCAATGTGACAACGAAGCACTCGCGTTTCGGAACGCGTCGCTCGAACGCTCGAAGATCTCGTGGCAGTCGCTCGCAAAGACGCTCGGGAAATCGTTCAAGGACTGCTACTTGCGCGTGAACGAACTCATGACTGCGCCGGCCGTGCGCGCGCGCGTCGAGACGACAAAGGTGTCGCTCACGCAGATGAAGAACCCCGGCGGCGTCTTCCACGAAGAGCGCGCGATCGCCTGCGACGCGCGCTTGGCGGCGCTCATGACGCGCGCGCTGCAGATCATGCTCCACGAACGCACGAGCTACTACCCGCTGCTCGCCGACATGCTCATCAGTCAATGGACCGAGCGCGAAGTGAAGCTCGTGTGGCGGTACCTCTGGCTCGCAGGCCTGATCACGCGCGTGCGCAAACCGACGAGCAGCGAGCAGCACGAACGTGGCTTTTGCATCCACGCGCGCGTGCACGAGATGAAGTACTTGAACATTGCGCACTACCCGATCAGCGTGTTTTACGAAGCCGCCGAGTACGCGTCGTTCGTCCAGGAGAACGTCAAAGAAGCCGCGATGCTCCAGCGCAACAGCAGTGACGAATTCAACACGAACAACACGAGCACAAACAGCACGACGGCAGCACCAACAGCCATTACCAGCAGCAGCAACTCGACGGACGAGAACGAGAGCGAGTGCGTGTTTGAATACGAGCTCGAACCAAATGCGAGCGCAGGTCAGACGGCCGCCGAGTTGTCGGCCATGGCGCTCGGACTGACCGAGTTCGTGCCCGAGTACGTCGAGATGAGCGCTGAGCGCCGTGTGACACCGTCGATTGACGACGCGAAGCGCGCGATGGCAGTCAAAGGCGTCGCGGGGCACCTCGCAGCGGTCTGCGGTGGCGCATCGCCAGACGACTTTCTGAATGAGTTTTGGACCGTCAAAGCGCGCGTCCAGGTTTTGTCGGACGACGCCAAGCAAGACGCAATCGCGACGACTGCAAAAGCCGTCGAAGCGTTCTCGACGTGTCCGACACTGCGCGATGCTGAGGCAGCAACGACGACAACGTCGAATGACACCAGCAATAACGAGCATGTCGCGTCGCGCGTGCTCGAAGCGTTGAACGCGCCAGGACCGAACGGATTGTCGTTCCTGGAGCTCTGTCACGCGCTACATGCTGCGCCAGAGCATCACGATCCCGTGCATGCACGCCGTTCGACAGCAACGACGCGTGTCCAGGTTGCAGCCGTCCGGCGCGTGCTGGATCTGCTCGTGCGTCGCGGCGACGTCGTACAAGCGAGCGCGTACACGCACGCGCGGTTCGTGCTGAAGGCCGCGAGCAGCATCTGGACGTTGCATCCGTACCACATTGTCGACGAAGCGCACGTCCCGGGGAAGCTGTTCTTCCGCTTTGACAAGACGCAGACGATCGTCGCACAGCCGTGGCGGCTCTTGGACGGCTCGCCAAACACGCGCGCCGAGCTCGTGTTGAAGCGCAAGGTAGTGAACATTGTGATGTGCAACCCTGGGATCCACGACCACGTGCTGCGCTGCAAGATGCGTAAAGTGCTCGGCTTGCAGACGCTGCGGACGCTTGTGGACGAACTCGTTGCGGACGACATTGTTCACGCACGCGTCGTGCGCGGCGGTGCACGGAAGCCCCGGAACGTCTTTGTGCGCAGCAAGCGGCCGCGCACCGACGACGACGCACTCGCAGCACTTGCGCCAGGCGACACGAGCTTTGTCGACGCAACACGCGACGCGATCCACTACTTCCCAACAGTCAACTGCATGGAGCTCCTTGGGGCCGCAGCCTGTGATGCCGACATGCGCGATAGCTAGTTTGAAAGGCGAACGTGTGTGTGTGTGTGTGTGAGAGAGAGAGAGAGAGAGAGAGAGAGAGAGAGATCGCGTCAAGACGATAGCGATAGCAATACAGTAACTACGCAGGTCCGCACTGGCAAATGGAAAAGAAACGTCCTCGTTGGATTGCAGCAAGTCGATCGAGACAGACACGCATGCTCTTTACTTGCTCACTACAGCATTTGCTTCTCTCACTCTCTCTCTCACACACACTCTCTCTCTCTCTTTCTCTCTCTCTCTCTCTTGCTCGGATCGTGTGTCGTACGCAAATCTCGACAGCAGTCGCTACGTTGCGACTGGCGCTGCGCGAGACAGTGTCGCAAGCGTCTGTTTCTTGTGCTGAATGAGGTTCTGGATCTGCTGCTGAATGAGGTTCTTGCGCTGCTTCTCATCGAGTCGAGGAGGAGCGGTGGCAGGTACACTGCTCGCATAGGGTGCTGCAACCAGCGACTGCTTGGATCGCACGGATCCACTGTGGTGTGCGTCGTGGTGTGCACTTGTAGGCACTGCTGTTCTATCGACTGCCACTGCTCTGACGGACGCTGCCGCTGAGTTTGGCCGCTTGGAGCTTGAGCTCGTTGCTGCAACAACAGCAGCTGGTGGAATGCTCCGAACGGGTGCTGCTGAGCGATGCACTGGGCCTTTGTGTGTCGGCGAAAAAGACATGCGTGTCTCAGTCGCCACAGCCACGCACGATACGCAGTAGCGTTTAGCACTAGGCTGAGAACGTACCTCGTTTGACGCTCTGCGCTGGCGACAGCAGCGCCTGCTGCAACTTGCTGGCTCCAGTCACGTTCCTTGATCGGATAGCTGTTGCTGCTGCTGCGTGTCGCTTTGGCTTGTCTACTGGTGCTGCGTCAGAACCGCCGACAATGTTGTTACTCTGCATCAACCGCGCCGTCTCAATCGGTTTGGACGGCGGAATTACACTCGTTGTGAGCTGCCGCGTGCCGTTTGCCTGCGCGAGGCGGTCGTAGAGACTCATGTACGACGCCGCTGCTGGCTTCGTGTTACCGGTATTCGCGCCAGCGGTTGCTGCAAGCGGTGCTGGCGGCGGCCCTCGTGCTTGCAGCGCTGGTTCGGGTGCTGCCGGCGTCGTCTCCTGCAGCTGCCGCGAGCGCACACGCTCGTGTGTTGGCTCGATCGCTGGCTGCACGAACATCGTCGCGTCGTAGCGCGAGCTCGTGTCACCGGCAACGAGTGGCTTGACGGTCTTCCCAGGGTACGCGCGATTCTGGCCACGGATGACAAACTGCTTCTTGTCGTCGTAGAGACGAGCTGATCGAGTGCGAGTTGCAAGTAGAACAGCAACAACATCAACGTAATGAGAAGCCACTCGCAGCAGCAGCGATGATGGGCTTGTATATGTCCCACGTACAATACGAGAGCGTCTTGGACGCTGCCGAGCTACTGTTGTTGCTGCTGCCGCTCTCCGTGTTCCTCAACTTGACCGCACTGCGGATCTTCTTGTCGTCGAGCACGAGGATGCTTGGGATCATATCGAGCAGCAGCACGCGGTAGTCGGTCTTGGGGTTCAGCCCAATCGGGTTGCCACGCAGCGTCAAGTGCGTCAAGTGCTGATTGAGCGACAGTGCACGCAGTGCCTCGGGACTGTATGTGTGGTTCGTACGAAAGAAAGCGTGTGGAGGAGCGATCGATAGCACGTAGATAGCGAATGAGTCCGCAGTGTTGCTGGCAAGCGATCAATATTGCATGAGCGCCGTGCGAGACAGATACTAGGCGTCAATACATCAAGAGCACGCGAACGTACAACTCGATGAGGTTCTCTGACAGGTCGAGGTGCTCAAGAAACGCAAGCGTCTCGAGTCCTTTCGTGTGCATCAGGCTATTCGCACACATCGATCGTAGCATGAGGTGACTATATATTTTATTGATAGCAGTCGACAGGCCGAGCGCATGTGCAGACACACCGGTTGCCACTCAAGTTGACGCGCTGTAGACGTGGACAGAACTCGAGGATGCTGACGTCAGTGAGGCGATTGAACCCCAAGTGAATTTCCTGGAGGTGCTTGAGCCGGTCGATGCCATCGGCATTCGCAATCAGGTTGAACGACAGATCGAGCGCGAGGATCGAGTGCGGGATTGTCGATGGTATCCGATCCATTTCGTTGTTCGACAGATCGATCGCTTCTGCGGTCTCAAAGACGCGTAGCGTGCGCTCGATCTGTGCTGTCGAGAGGCCGCGACCCTAAAGAACCAGCCACGCAACAATGTGCGTGAGAGAAACGGAGGGCGTTGTACTCGACACAAGAGTAGCCAACGTTGTATCGCTGCGTCGTGTCATCAAGTCAAGTAGACTCCAAGCGGCTCTGCACACGACGTGCACGAAAAAGTGGAGAGTATCAAACACACTCGAGTCGTCGCACCGAGAGATCGCAGTAGTAGGACTCGGCGCCATCGAGACCGACATTGCCGTGTCGCGTGCGCGTCGTGCTAAACTGTTCCATGTCGTCGTCGTCGCTCACACGAGTTTGCTACACACAAGCGGTCGATAGTAGATACAGATGTACTTGAGCGCAATGCAGTTGGGGCTTCTTCACGGAATGTGGCGCTTGGAGATTGAGAGGTTGCAATTTAATGTTGCAGCAAGCACTCACAATTGTTGCAGCAAGCACTCACAATTACAAAAAGACATCATTGATCATGAAGGTGACCGTGAAGCGCTGGCACGGCGTCGCGACGTGGCAGTGGGGTGTCGACGAAGAGTGCTGCGGTATCTGCCGCTACGCGTTCGAGGCATGCTGTCCCGACTGCACGCTACCAGGTGACGGGTGCCCGCCAGGTACGCCCTGCAGACTGGTTTGCCGTGCAACGCACGCATGCGCACAAGCTGTCTGGACTTGAGGGACAGAGTGCATTGCGCTCTCTCACTCACTCACACGTGTAGTTGATTGAGCTTGTGGCCTGCCTGCAATCGAGTGACAATGGACATTGACAAGAAGTGCATCTGTGTATGTGCTACGACTCACAGTGTGGGGCGCCTGCAAGCACGCGTTCCACATGCACTGCCTGATGAAGTGGCTCGATTCACTCCAGTCTGCGCGCCAGCACTGTCCAATGTGCCGCCAAGAGTGGAAGTTCCGCAATGACTGATGCAACGCGTTGCGCTCAATACAATAGAAACAGAAAGTGAGCAAGTCGAAGAGAGAGACATTGCGTATGTGTGTATGAGGTTTGTCTGTCGTTCACTTAGCATCACGTTGCGTCTACATCACTACTGGTGCTTGTCGAACTGGATGCCACCAAATTACAAAGTAGACACGGCCTCCAACTGCCTTTAACTAGCCGAATCTTCTAGCGCTGCAAAATCTTGTTGAGCTTGAGCGTCCGCTCGTGAAAGCGCGTGCGCTGGGGGAGGAACTGCGCACTGAACTGCGCAACGTCGACTTCGCCATGCGCAAACGACATGGCAAGTGCATCCGACGACTCATCGAGCTCCTTCGTGGCAACTGCAAGCTGATCGAGCAATGCATCGGGTCGATGGCGCTGCATGCATACAAAACGACAAACATGCATCCCATAACATAACATGAATGCGCACATCAGAGTGTTGGTCAATGCAACGTGCAACTTGCCAATCGGGCACAAAAACTACACGCAACGATTGCACAATACGCAACAATTGCATAATTGCAATTGCGACAAACAAAACAATACAAACAACAACAAATTGCACAATTGCACTTGGGACAAACACAAAAAGCACAAAGCAATTCAAACAAACAACCTACCGCAAGGACGCGACTTTGCCGCGCTTGTTTCTGCCCCAGTGCTTCCTGTGCATCCCGCAGCGACGTGCGCAGTGCATTCACTTCCGACTGCAGCGACCGCATCTCGTGCTCGCGTGCGAGCGTCGTCTCCGCGATCCGCATGTTGCCGGTCATGACGTCTTCGCGCAATTTCGCAAACTCTTGGACCGAGTGGAGTTTCTTGACAACTGCTTTGAGTGCGTGCCGGTCGACAGCAATGACTTCGAGCTGCGACAACCTGTTGAATCGCAAGAGCAAATCGCAAGAGCGTCAGTGTGACTGGCGTGCTTGCTGCACTAGCCAATCGACAAAGAAACGCACGAGAGCTCTTCGAGTTCCGGGAAGATCGCTGGGATCACTGGCATCTGCGTCCGTGGCAAGTTCTTCACTGCCTGCTGTTGCTTTTGTTGCTGTTGATGGTGTGTGGGCGGCTGCTGCGTGGTGCCATAACTGGCACTGTACGCACTCGATTGGTGCTGTTGTTGCTGCTGCTGTTGTTGCTGAAGTGGAACCGACTGCGAGAGCCGCGCAGCTGCTGCTGGTGACGCGCTGCTGCTTGTTGCAGTTGGTGTCGCACTCGCTCCTGCTGCTGCCGAGGACGCAACGTGTCGCAGCTCCCGGACAATCTCTCCGACTATTTACAGTCGTGTCCATACGAGTACGAGATAAAGCGCATCAGTGTCAGCAGGCACGTCCCAACAACAGAAGGCAGTCAACTAGCCAGTTCGTCCATCCGCCAATGCGCTATCGTCTATATGCAGTAACAGTCGGTACCTATTCGTCCGAGGTCCGAGTGCGCAGTCCATTGGTTCAAGTCCGGGTGGCCGTGGACGTTCCCAGCAACGTCGAGCCACGGATGCTGCAGTGGAATTGACACTCGGACTTGTGGTGCTTTGAGCGGAAAGTCATTCGGGAGCACACTAGCAAAAGAATACAATTACATGCACCACATCAATCAACCGGTTCGATAGGGGCAGGACACAACTGCTACTACCGTCAATGTTCGACGTATGCAACGTACAGTGAGAGCACGAGCGGTCCGCGCGTCGTGTCGGTGATTGCAACCTCAAATGTCGTCTGCTGCTGGTTCTTGGCACGGCCGCCTGCGCGCACGAGGCTCGCAAGTTGACGGCCTCTCCTGTAAGCATCACAAACGTGCACGTAGCAAAGTTTCAATACGACATATACACATACAACGCGTGCGGCAGTCGTCCAGCTGCGATGCCAAACGTGGATCGCAGATGCACTCGAATCGATCATTGCCCCCAGTGTGTGTCCATACTACACAACAGCGTTATGAGACAAGCACGTACAGTCGCTCAAGCTCGCTCTGGTGGGTCTCAAGGTGGCTCGTGCGGTACGTGGACGATGAGGCTGAGCCGCGCAACCAGGACATGGCGGACGACGACGACCCACGTGCTTCAATCTATCGCGATGTGCTTCTTCCTGTTTTTCGTCAGAGTCAGAATATCATCTTTATATATATTTAGCTTGACAAAATTAAAAATGAACAACCTACGCCTGACAAATGAACTCCAACGTAGAGCAGGACGTATGTGAGGTCGAAGCAAACGTGACCAAACAAAGGCTACGCGTTGCTGACTTCAATCTCAACGCAGCTCCATCCAAACGCTGCTCGAAGAGTAGGAGATAGAGCGACGACAGCATCACATTGCTGAAAATTGTTTACATGTATTTCGCATTTACAAACACCCATGCATCCCATCTCTCTCATATCCATCTCGTACTCTCTACTACTGTTTATGGTGGATAGCTCACACACTCCAACACTCTCGTTTTTTTCGATCAGTCCCGGTCGATCACACCGCGGCTGTTTGCGATCGCAAAGCGCATCTGCCTCGTCAGTGCGTCCTTCGACGAGTATGCGGGCAAGTGCAGCGTGTTCGTACACGTGCGCGCAAACGGCAGTGCACGGTCGACGTCGTCGGTCTCGATGACGCGCCGGACGACTTCAAAGCCCGGTTTGAGCGCTGCAAAGCCACCGGGTGGGAGGTTCGGACACCCGGTTGCGTACAACAAGAACGCACGTCGCTCTGAGCCGCTCATTTCGTCCAGGAACTCGATAAAGTGCTGCACGGGCGCACTCGCGCTCGTGTACCCGTGTGCAAGCTTGAGCGTCTTGCGCAGCGACTCCGTGTCCCACTGGACGTCTGCGTCACCGCACAGCATGGCAAGCAACTCGGGGACAAACAGCAGCTGGAGCTTCGCAAGCGGCAACACGTCGCGAACGCCGTCGCGGAACGCAAGCACCTGCGCTTCGATGCCGTCTGCGAGCCAGCGCTGGAGCACGCAATCGACGTACGCGCGCACGTTCGCAACTGTCACGACGACGTTGTCGCCATTCGGGACAAGCGGCTCTTGCGACAGTGGCTCGACAAACGTGAACGCAACGGCCTCGAGCCACACGTCGAGCGCCATGCCGTCAATCTGCACACTTGCAGCCGATGCGCCACTCGCGAGCTGCTGCGCTGCCGCGTGGAGCGACAGCAGAATCTTCCCAGGACTCTGGAAGATTGCAGCGATCTCGTCGATCGCAAAGCGCTCGCCAACAACGAGCTGCATAAACTGTGGCGCGAGTGGCAGTGGCAGCAGGCGTTCGTCCATGATCGCTTTGCCCGCAAGTCGTCCCATCATACGGAAGCGCTCGAGCAGCCGCGCATGTGGCTTCGCGTGCGGAAACGGAAACAAACCGTTCGGGTGACGAATCACGGCGTCGTCGCCTCCGATGCTATCGCCGCTGCGTGTAGTCGACATTGCTGGCGGCGCTGCGTCTTCGTCGCCGGCGACCCAGAGCCGCTTGCGTGCGTTCTCGTCCACCGACTGGAGCGCAAGTGCTGTCGCGGAGTAGAACGCAGCCGTCACGCCCGAGCCGTAGCCTTTCTCGCCGACAAACACAATGTCGAGGATCGCGCGGCGCTTTGCGTGCATCTTCATCACGGCTTCTGCAGAGTTCAGAATGTTCGCACGATGCACTTTCACGCGTTCTTTCGGGATCGGCGTAATCGAGATCTCGTGGTTGAGGATCCCGACGCCGCTGCTGCTACTCGCGCCAATCATGCCGCTGCTGCTGGTACCGCCGACGCTGTCGCTGTTCGGTGCGCTCTCGTCGACTTGCAAGTACGTGCGGTACCAATAGAGCGACCGCGTGCAGCCAAACGCTGTTGCGCGGAACAGTTGCTCGCGGAGCGCGCGTGGAAAGAAGAAGCGACATTGCGTCACAATCTGGTCGCACCACGTCGGGTAGATCCCACAACAGACCGACAAGACGTCCTGCAGCTGCGCTTCGAGCTTGTTGTACAGCCGCGGGTTCGTCCACACGTCGTCTGCGACGACTGCAGCAGCGCTACTACTGCTCGTCGCGGTCAGCTCAAACAGATAGTACAGCAGCCGCACGGCGCTTGCAACAGACGTCGTCGTCGTCGTCGTCGTCGTCGTTGTAGCAGTGTCGAGCCACTCAAACGCGTTCGTATCGACGTGGTTTGGACGCGCGTTGTCGCTGCGCAGCGCGACGACGTCACGAATGTGCTGCGGCTCCGATCGTACGCTCTGCGAGCTCTTATTTGTCGGATCGCTACTGGTTGCGGTTGCCGTCGTCGCTGCCGCTGTGGGACTCGCATCCACACTCCAGTCGACGCGGTAGTCGCACTGCACTTTGTACACGTACTTCCACGGCGGCAACGCTACTTGCGTCGATCCACTCGCTGCAGCATCGTCGCTCTGCAGCTCTTGGAGACACTTGAGGACGTTCTGGTCGGCTGGGAACTGTCGCAGCACTGGCGTCGGCGCGTCGTCCACCACTTCCGATGCAACTGCTGCTGCTGATGCTGCGTTGCTGCTACTCGACGCAGTCGCTGGACGACTCGTTTGCTTCGCATCGCGACCGTCGCCAGCTGCCAAGTGCGCGTCCGTGTACCCGAGCGACCGCACGTACTTGAGCACGAGCGTCGCTTTCGCTGGCTCTTTACAGAACGACGTCAGCAGTGCGACGAAGCCATCAAAGGCCAACCCACGACGGTTCGACGCAAGCGATGCAAACTTGGAGAACAGCACACACTGCTCGACGCTGCTGTCGCCGCCGTAGCGCACCGATGGCTTTGGCCACGCCAGACAGCGCTTCATGAATGCACTGAAGCGATCAATGTCCCATAGCATGTCGGCGACACTCGCAACGTCGAGCGTGGCGTCGCTCGTGAGTGCCGCGGTAGCCGTTGCCGACAGCTTGCGCTTCTTCTTCTTCGGCGACGGCGTGCGCGTCGCCATCGCAGTTGGCTCAAACGTCTTGAAAACGTCGAGCAAGATCGCTTGCATCCGCAGCGTGAGCTCCGCGCACTCGGTTGGCAGCGTTCGCGGATGTGACGTGCCAAACAGCAGCGTCCGCGTCCTGTGCTCTTCGGTTGCGTGGCTGCTTTTGCTGCTGAGCAGCGCAGCAGCATGACGACCAGCGCTTGTCGCACCCGAGCGACTAGCAGCCATCGACAGGTCCAGTGGCGACGCGTCGCTGCTCTCGCGACCGTGGTACGCGAGGCAGAGGTTGACTTTCGGCGCTGTCGTACAGATCCACGCCGGCGGCGCCTCGCAATCGCTACTGTCGCACACGAGGTGCTCCCACACAGCGTCGTTGCGAACCGACTCGTCCGGTCGCTTCTGCGCCAGCGGACGCCGAGCGACTGGACTCGATGTGCGCGACGGCGTCGTGCTCGGCACGTCGGTCGCGTCGTCCAGACGCGGCAGCTCGACGCTCGTGTTTGCGCTCGTGACGATCGCACTGCTGCTTCCGATCGACGGTGCAGTCGTGACAGTCGACGCAACGAGCGCCAGCTGTGGCGTTGCATCCGACAGCAGTGGTGGTGCAGCCTCGAGCGAGCGGACGTCGACGTCGCTGCTGCTGCCAACGCCACTACTCCGCGAGACGCGCGAGATGAGCTGGCGCAACTGATCCATCGCGCCGCTGCCGCTCGTGTCGTCCCTCCCACCGGGTCGCATCGAGTCGGTCGCTTGTTGGAACGCACGATGGAGCGCACTGTTTGGGTCGTTGCCAAACAGCCGGTCGCTACCACCGCCACCACCTGCTCGGTTCGACGCCATCTGCAGCGCTGCAAGTAATCGCGAGCCGCTACCGCCAGCACCACCACCGATCGCACCGCCGCGTCGCGAGCCGTTCACAAAGTTGACGACTTGCGCTTGCTGCACTTTCAGCAGCACGCGCGGCGACGGCGTCAGCTGGTCAAGGCGACTGGCAATCGCGACCACGACAGTCGACGCGTCGCGAATCGACTCGAGGCCGGACGGGAAGCTATCAATCGTCGCAGCGACGTATAAATCCAACGGCGACGACGCAGACCCGGCGGCTGGCGCGCGGATCCAGACGCGGTCACCGACAGCTCCTGCGAGCATCGAACTCTCGCGCGGTGGGAACATCCGACGCATGCTCATCGCTTCAATGCGACTGCTGCTGTCGTCCGCATCGTCATCGTCCGCTGTCGTCGTCGTCGTTGTCGTCGTCGCAGTTGCTGCTGGCGGTGGTGGGTACTGGATCCGCTCTTTCTTCACGCGCACCTTTTCGACGTCGTTGTTCACTTTGACATCGATGAGCGGGACGCTGCTGCGCTCCGCTCCATTCACGCACGTGACTTCGCCGAGTGCGCCGTCAACTTGAACGACGCTCCCGACCTGCGGCGTTGCGAGGCGTTTGCGTAGCGCAGCTGCTGGGACGTTCGGCACTACGCGCTTCGAATGCAGCAAGCGCACTGTATACACGCCCTGCGGCTTCACGAGCGCTTCGAACTTGCTGGGTTTCGTCGCTTTCGACTTGCTCGTGCCGCTTACAGACGATAACGACGGCGACAGCGATACGAGCGCAGCAGCGTACCACGCGCCAGGAAACGGCCCGAAATCGAGCGGCCGTTCGTTGCAGACTTCGACGTCGCACAGCGACGGCTGCTGCGCGTCGTCGACGTCAACGTCTTGTGCGCGCGTTCCCGAGAGCTTGCGCTTGCGCTTGCTCGCTGCTTTGCGCTGCTTCATGCTGTCTGTTGCGTTGGTATTGCTGCTGCTGGTGTCGCTCAACGACGCACTCGGCGGCACGACGGCTCCAAACAGTTCAAGCGACGACACGCAGACGTTCGTGTACACGCCGACGCTGCCCGTGAGCTTGAACTGCGAGTCATGGAGCACAACCTCGACGACGTCGTCGTCCCTGCCACCGACTGGCTTGAGCAAATGGAGCGACCGCGTCGCGTCAAAGCCACAGATCGTAAACTTCTTCCACTTGCCGTCGATCGCTTTCTGCACACAATGGCCGACGAGGCTCGCGTATAGCTGCAAGAGCTTCGCGTCGTGGACTGCGAGGCAGCGTGCGACCGTGCGCTCCAACGACTGAAAGTGCGTCAATGGCGACGAGTGGATCGTTTTCGACGGTGTTGGTAGTGCTTCCCATCCAGCAGCTGCAATTCGTACATCGTCTTCTTCCTCCTGCTCGTCGCGTCGGTTGCTCGCTGCTGCTGGTCCATTGGTGCTGCTTGGGACGCGCGCAAAGCGGATCTTGAGCTGCCGCGTGAGTGGATACAGTTCCCGTCCGCGGCCTGGATTGAACGAGACGACTGAAAACGTTTCTTCGTGCGTCACGATGCTCTGGAGGCGAAACACGAGGTGCTTGAGACCGTCCGGAAAGCGCTGGAACGCACGCACCAACAGCTTTGCGCGGTTCGCATTGAGACATTGATGGGGTGCGAGGAACGCGAGCACGGCCGGCAGCAGCTCCGACTGTTTGAATTCGTACGTCGTGATCGCATTCGGCTGTTCAAAGAGCTCGACGAGGTCGAGCACTGCGAGTTCGCGCTCGTCGGCGGTCGAGTCGTCGCTGATCGCGCGCATGCGCCGCGCGAGGTTCTTGAGCTTGTGGAGATGGAGCATCCCGCTCTCCATCATGTTTGCCCGCAGCGTCTCGAGCAGCTCGACGCTGCGTTTGAAGATCGTCGTCGTCGTCGTGCGCGGAGGAGGCTGCACAGACGAATTGTCACTTGTCGCTGCGAGCCAGTTCGTCGATGTTGCATTCACGAGTTCAATCTGTTCACAGATCCCGCGCCGTTCGATCTGGTAAAAGATCGACGCGTTTGCGGTCGATTTGCGGACGATCGCTTGGAGGATCCGCAATGCGAGGATGAACGACGACAAGTTAGCTTTCCGTTCGTTCTGCCGCGCGCTCGATAGTGGCGCGTGTTGTTCGTCGATTGCTGCAGCAGCTGCGGATGTCGCAGTGCTTGAACCAAGTGCTTGTGCGTCGAGCTTCTGCCCTTGCAGCAAAAAGTGCACCATGTCGAGCACGAGCACGACGTCGTGGTCACTCAAACTCTGCACGAGCTGCGACGGCGCCATCTCCAACACGCACGCGAGCGTCGAGAGCACGGACCGTGCGACGTTCTGGATGTCCATATCGTTTAACACCGCGAGCAAGCAATGCAAGAGCGCGTGGCTGAAGCCGTAGATCTCGCTTGGCGTTGCAACAACCCCTTGCCGCCGCAGCAACGCGTCGCGCTCGCGGCAATCGACGTGTGGAGACAGCAGCACACCAGCTGTCGTTGCTGGAGTCGCACGCTCTGTTTCGGACGCGACCGAGTCGATGCGCTGCTTTGTCGACGCACGCGGCGGCGTTGGCTTGGACGCATAGTCGCTTCGTGCGTCGCTCGTCGCGTCCAGTCGAGCAGCAGCAGCGCAATTGGCGTCGTCGTCATCGGCATCATCATCGCTTCGCATCTCGTCGTCGTCGTCGTCGTCGTAGTGGTTAAATGCGTCATATTCCTCATCGTCCTCGTCCTCGTCGTCGTATCCGTGCATATAATACGCATCGTCGTCCTCGTCGTCCTCCTCCTCCTCGTTCATTTCATCGTCGTCCATTTCGTCGTCTTCGTCGTCGCCGTCTGCAAAGAACCACGAACGCGCACGCGCGTGGTCGCCGTCGCCGTCGTCCTCATCCGAGTGATCGCTGTTGTCGTCCGCGTCGAGTGCGCGCTGGTGCGACTCGAGCATCCGCTGCACGGGCGACGGCAAGTCGGACGCATTCGACGTGCTGCTGTCCGAGACACTCGCGAGTGCTGCGAGGACGCTCTTGCCGTCGCGGTCGACCATGTGGATGCTCGCGCCGCACTGCAACAAAAACGATACGACGTCACACCGACCGCTCTTCGCAGCAACGTGAAGCGCTGTGCCGCCTTTGCCGGTCTGATGGACATCGGCACCATGCTTGACGAGGTACTTGACCATCGCAAGCGACGCACACGCTGCCGCGATGTGGAGCGGCTTGTCGATCTCGCTGCCGTTGATGTCGAGCAGCTGGGGGAAATTCAAATCCGCGCCGTCTTTCAACAGCGCACTCACTGCTGCGATCGAATCGGCGCGAATGAAATCCACGAGCAGCGTCGCAACGACGTTCGGATCCGGCGCCGAGTTGAGACGCGCACGCAGCGGCGCGCAATCGCTTGTCGCTGCTGCTGCTGCTGTCGCAGTCGCATCGACTGCGCTAGTCGAGTGCTTGCGGCACACGAGCCGCGCGAGCAGCGCAGTCAGTTTGAGTGCTGCAGCGCCGAGCGACGACGACGTCGACTGCAAAAGCGGCAAGACGCCGTCCAACAGCGGCACGTAGAGCTGCTGCTGTACAAACAGCGACACGAGCGACGGGCGGTTGTCAAACAGCTGGAACAGTAGCGCGAGCATCGCGTGGCGCGACTCTTCCGACTCTGCGCCGCTCGCATTTGTCACGACGGCAACAAACTCTTGCAGCACGTCGGACGGCAGTAACGTCGTCATCGCGTCCGGCTGCTGCGTGAGCGGCACGCGGCGACACACGACCAGTAAACACTTGGCAGCCTGGACGTGGAGCGGCACGTGCTTGTGTTGCAGCGTTTGGCGCAAGAGCGCGACGACTTGGATCGCAAGTGCGAGCGTCATGTCGCTCGTCGTGTCGAGCGGTTTGCTGCGTTGTGCTTTCACGGGCGACGGTGTCGCTCTCGCAGTAGCAGCAGTAGTGCGTCCAGTCTTCTTGTTCGATTTCTTTACTGGCGTCGACGGTGCTGCAGCCGCCGCTGCTGTCGATGCGCGACGGCTCGTTCCACTGGAACCAGTCGACGTTGCAGCGCAGCTGCGCCAGCGCATGCGCACGCAGCACTTTTGCAATAGCTCGAGCGCCGTCGCGACGATGCTCGTATGGACGCTGCTGCTGTCGCTCGTTGTGAGGCGCGCGACAAAGTCGACAAACGCACTGAGCCGATCGGTACGCGTGACGATTCGGAGCGCTGCGCTGTCGGTCGCACACACGCTCGCGACGCCACTCAGACACTCTTCAACGACCATCTGCGTACTGCGGTGCTTTGCATTGTCCACTGTGCTGTCTGATGTCCACTGCAGCAGGTCCGTCAAGTACAATTCGACGATTGCGAGGACCGCTGCGCGTGGAAACACGTGGCGATCCATCTTCAAAACGTAATTGATCGACTGGACCGCAAGCAACCGCACGCCGATCGGGTAGTTGCGTAGCTTCTGGCTAAAGATATCGCTCAACACGTCCAACAGCGCTGGCTCTTTCACGCCAGTCGTCGTTCCAGCAGACGAGGCGCCAAACCCACGCATGAACAGCGACGCACTGCGCATGTCGCCTCCTCCTCCCCACTCGGCATCGGCCGACGCATCGAGCATTGCAAGTGTGTGCGTCAGCGTCTGGAGCGTATCGATCAGCTTGCTGCTCGTCGGTTCGAGCGCGAGCTGCCGCAACACGTCGCTCGAGACGCCGTACGCGCTCTTCGTCGGTTTCTTTGCACTTCCTGTAGCAGCCGCCAACGCGTTTGCAGCTTTCTGGAGCTTCTTCGTGTCGCGACGGTGCGGTGCTTTCAGTGGACTCTTGCGGTGTAACGGCCGGGCGGCTGCGCATACTGGGCACGCGGCTGCGCTCGCTGGAATGCGCTCTGCACTTGCACATGCCGCGCACGTCCACGTGCGATCGTTCCCAGCTGCAGCGTTGCTCGTATCGCTGTCGCTACTGCTGTCGTCATCGTCGTCGTCGTCGTCGCTGTCGCTCGACTCGTCGACGTCGATCGCATCCGAGAGCAGCCCACTGCCAGTCAGCGAGCGCCGCGCGATCGTCAACGCAGAATGCATCGACGCCTGCGGGTTCACGGTGCCACATACTGCACATGCACGCGAACCCGGTGCGTTTGTCATCGTGCACGCGACGCAACTCCACGGTGCTGTTGCGTCCGGTGAGCCCGCAAATAGTGCACCGAGCACGCCAGCGCCACGCCCGACGCGCTTTGGATGCGGGTTCGTTGTGCCGCACATCTCGCAAAAGCTGCGCATGGCGTCGTTCAAAAACGTACATGCAGGGCAGCCCCACTGCGCGTCGTCGTCGTCGTTCTCGGTTGCATCGGTCGTCGCTGGTGTCGCGGCTGCGGATGCGGACGCTGCGCTGCTGCTGCGGTCGCTACCCGCTTTCCTTTTCGTTGGCGGCTGTGGTGTCGAAAACGCGTCACTGCCGTCGCCTGCGCCGGGGTTTGCGCGCGGACTCGTCGTTTCGCTGCCGTCGTTGTTGCGGCTGCGTTTGCGCTTCCCTCGCTGCCGACGCACACTTGCGCCACTAGCAGACGCACCTGCATCGGCCTGTGCGCTGATACGGTTGCCGCCGCCGCTGTTCGTTGGCGTGCGCATCTGTGCTGCATCGACTGCACGGTCGCTGTCGCTCATGCTCAATGATGCTCTCTCACGTTTTGCGAATGTCAAGAAATGTGCCGACGCTTTGACTTTGGTGGACCACGAGCTCAAAATAAAATGGCAGCAAGTTAAAATATTTCGTGTCGTTACTCTAAATGTGTTTAGCAAAATTTACTTGCTACTAATATATTTTTGCTACTGGAGTGCGTACGACAGACACGCGTTGACACGAAGCTCTGCGACGATGACAATGTCGCGTGGCGTTCTGCTGCCGATTTTGGCGCTCTTGAGCGTCGCGCTCACGGGTGTGTTTGTGCGGGACCTCTGGCACGCATCGAACTTGCCGTCGGGCTGCGAGATGACGTACTCGTGGCCCGTGTACACACCGCTGGCGTGGCCGAAAACGAGCCACCACAAGTATGCGCTCTACAGCGTGCACATGCACGAGCAGCGCGAGGAGCTCACGGGTGTGCCCGTGCTCTTCTTACCCGGACACCTCGGTAGCTACAAACAGGCGCGCTCGATTGCGCGGCACCTCTTTGACGCTGACGCGACGCTCTTTGACGTGTTCGCGCTCGACTTTCGCAGCGAACTCACTGGGTTGAGTGGCGACTTTGTTGCACAGCAGGCACAGTACGTGAACACTGCAATCCGCGCGATCTTGCGGCAGTACAAGAAGCAGCACCTGAGTGCGTTGAAGAAGCACAGCAAAGGCAAGCGCGGCGCCGTCAAGCCGAGCGGGCGACCGCCAACGTCGGTCGTAATCGTCGCGCACTCGATGGGCGGCATCGTTGCGCGCGTCGCTGAGACACTACCGAACTACGTCCCCCAGTCAATTCAGCACGTCGTGTCGCTCGGGACGCCGCACGACCGTGCGCCATTCCCATTCGACGTCACGATGCAGCGCGCGTACAGCGCGATCGCTGGCGTCCACGTGCTCAGCCGCAATGTGTCGGCACCAACGGACGCAGCTGCTGTCGTCGTCGACACGATGACCGAAGAAGAGAATACGCTCGACGCGCCAGTGTACATCTCGATCGCCGGCGGGCACAAGGACACGATCGTGCATGCGTCGCTGAGTGGTATCGACCGCATGGCGCATCCGCAGCACGCAATCGCGTCGCTCACGACTGCGATGCCGGGCGTCGCACTCACGATGGACCATCTGTGTTTGCTCTGGTGCCACCAACTCCTCGCACGCGTTGCGCAGAGCCTCGTGTCTGTCGTCGATCTGGACGCACGTGCGCTCGTTGCGAGCCCACGACAGCGCCTCGCAGCTGCGCGCAAAGTGCTCTTGCGTGGCGACATCGCGATGGATACAACCGACGTCGACGACGATGCAACGAGCGTCCTGCGCCACCAGACGCACGTGCGCGACGGGTACCACCCGCTCGAGTTTGCGCGCTACGCGATCTGGACGCCGCAACTGCTGTTTCACGTATTGCGTGCGCAGTATGCGACGTTGTTTGTCGTACTGTACGCGCTTGCGCTGCACATCCTGAGTCTCCAGCTCACGCACTGGCAACGCGCATTTGGCCTCCAAACGACCGCAACGAATCGTCAAACGACGCAGTCACAGCCCAAGTTCCCGTCGTTCACGACACTGTTGCACCCGCGCGAGCACGTGCTGTTGCCACTGACACGTGCGTTTGCAGCGCTCACCGGCCGTACGAGCGACGACGATGCAGACGCAAACACGTCGACGCGCACGATTGCAATGCTTGTCGCAGGAACAGCCGCTGCTGCTGCCATTGCACTCGAAACAGGACGGCGGAACGCAGTGTTTGCGGCGCAGTATGGCTTTCTGCTGGAGCTCGCGATCTTGTACGTCTACGCGCTTGGATTGCTCTACACGCTTGCGTTGCTGCTGTCCGTCGTGCGTGCGCTCGTCGTTTCGCCGATCGTGACAGCATTGCACCGCGTGCTTGCGACACGCGCGAAGAAGGTTCGCAGGTGGATGTTTATCGGTGCGATCGTTGCGGTTGTCGTGGCAGCTGGACACATAGAGAGCGTCATGCCGTTCCGGCTCGTTGCGACAATCGACGCGGCGCGAACGGTCGCGCTTCTCGTACTGGCGTCGTTCGCTGTGTTTGTTTTGTACCTCGTGGCGCTCGGTGGAAACGTGTCGACGTCGCTCGACCAGCAGCGATTCCAGCAATCGTTGTTTGCAGTCTACGCGCTGTCGCTCGTGCCGTGGATCGGCCACGTGCTCGTCTACGTCGACATAGTCCGATTCCCACCGCCTGTGCTCTCGAACGCGCTGTTGCTGCAGAGCTGCGTGCACGTCGTCGTGCTCACGCTCGCGCGCTATGTCATGACGTGTAGTCAAGAGTGGATGCTGCCGATGCCGCCGACCGCGTTCTTTGGGGCTGCGACCGGGCAGGACGCAGCGGCGCTGTACGACAGCGACCGGTCGGTTAAGGCGACGAACAGTAGCAGCAGTGCCGCCAAGATCACGGCCGAGAACTGTCCGAACTGCGTGTTTGAGGACGGCGGACCGGGTGCGATCTTCATCGAGTTTACGAACGCCGACACGCAGCGATTGCGGTGTCAAACCGAAGTCGTGCTCGTGGGGCCGAGCTTCCGCGTCGTCGCGTGCGACTGCGTCACGCGCTTTGCGTCCCGACCGCGCGACTATTGCGCGTTCTGTCTACGGTCGTGCCAGCGCTGTGGCGGCGGTGCTGGGAACGTCCAGCAAGCGACCCAGTACAAGGACTTTGTCGTTGAGACGCAGTACGCAACGGCATTGCATGCACTCGTACCGCTGCTGCTCGAAGCGCTCGCACTCGCGCAGCTCTCGATCGGTTTGCGTTGTGAGCACTGGGCGTTCTATATGACGCCCGTGTGCTCGCTCGCGCTGCTCGTGTATCACGTTGCGCTCGTGTCGCCCGTCGAAGCAAAGCGTCGGAAGAACAAGCTCAACAAAGCGAACAAGAAGAAGAAGCGTAAATCCAAGACGAAGACGAAGACGAGCAGCAGCAGCAATGGACCCGCTGCTGCAGGTGCGACACCTCCTGTGACTGTAAAGGTCTCGGCATCGACAGCAAAGACGACAACAGCGAACAGCAATGCGGCAACGTCGAAGACGAACAAGAGCAACAGCAAGACGAAGCAAACGACGCGGCCGCCGAACCCGAACGTCCCCGAGTCGCTCTTTGTGAACCCGATCTACGAGATGGTGGACGACGACGACAACAACGATGCGTAGAGCAGCAACTTACGACGCCTCTTATAGACAGCAGTGGTAGCAGCAGTAGTAAAGGCATGGGCTACCGAGAAGCGTTCAGATGCGATAGACAAAGAGAGATCGAGTGGATCGTCACCATCCTACTCTTTTTAGACAGATAGATCATTGCCATCCTACTCTTACGATGTGTCTGCATCACAATGCTGCTCACTCACTTCCTCTTAATCGGCTTGACGTTCTTACCGTACGTGACGACGCAAAACTTGGTCGTATTGACTTTGTACTTGCTCGCCAAGTGGTCGAGGATCTCGTTCACCATCTGGCCCTGGACGCGGATCTCTTCGCCCTTGTGCTTGTCCACGGTCGCGTGCACTGCGGCACTGCAGCCCCATTTCTTCTGCGCTTCTTTCGCAAACGCAGCGCCATCGATGCCAAACTGCTGGTAGAACGCAACGGACGTCGTGATCGAGTTTGCGTGCGTCTTCGATCGATCCGCGTGGATCGCAATCGGTCGAATCTCGCCACCGACGATCCGTGCGTCGCTTTGTGTCGGGAACAACTTGATCCGGTGAAACCGCTGGCACTTGCCCAGCAGCTGCGTGAGGATCTCGGGTCGCGTCAAGCGCTGGGGGTACCCACCAACTGGTACTTTCTTCCCAAACAGTGCGTCGGTCAGTGGTGCATTCAACAGCACAAACTTCTTGTCGCGCACGTCGACGAGTCCCGTGGCGTCAATGTATTTCGTAATCAGCTCGCGCACGTCGACTACGAGCCAGTGCTTACGGTCCTGGACGTCTGCAAAGTGCGTCGCTGCAAGTTCGCGGTCGCTCAGTAGCATCGCACGCAACGACGCGTGCAAACTGACAAACTCGTCGATCTCGGGTGCAAACTGCCCCGGGACGAATGCCGGGAGCCCTGCTGCTGCGTGTGCTGCTGCCTCCTGCTCGCGTTTCGCGTTGTCTGCTGTGTGATACAGCGCGTGTGCGAGCACGTCGCTGTCGGCAGCACACAAAACGTCCACAGCCACGTGTCAGTGACGCCATCCGCAGCAGCAAGAGCGTCCGTACGACCGCAAATTGTCAATCCATCAGCCAGAACGTAGCGCACAACGAACGTACGGATGACGACGCATCAGCGCCGTGATGCTCTGGATGCCGTCTTTCTCAGCAACGCGGACCAAGCCACGGGCTTCCATGGCTTTCAAGAACGTCGACGTCTTCTTGAACGACGACTGCTTGACGTTGAGCGTCACGCCAGCGGCGCGATTCGGGAGGAACGCCGTTGCTTGAAACGTGCTCGCGAGCATCGGCAAGTCACTGTCGCGCACGACGTTCGCGCGCAGCACTTGGAGCAGCGTCGCTACAAACAGTGCGTCCATCTCGTCGCGCGTCATTGCTGGCGGTGCATCGTCAGTGGCGTCAACTGCTGTTGTTGCGTCCGTAGCCAGCGGCTTGTCTTCCAGCGTCACGTCGTCCACACTCAGCGCTGCTGCCGCCGCCTCGCCGCTATCGTCGTTATCGCTGTCGCTGTCGCTGCCGTGCGCTGTGCCAGTAGCGTCGATCGGTGTGACGCGGTCGCCGACGAACCCATCGTTCGGGACGGTCTTGGGGCCCGCGCGCCAGAGTTCGTCGCCGACGCAGTGAAGCAGCCGCAGCGCTTTGCCTTTCTTGCCAAAGCGCTCAATGTCCGCGCTATCAACGAGCATTTCGCCGACTGCAAACGGCATGGGGTTCCCACGCGCAAACACGGCGCGCAACTCTCCTTTGCGCAGCGACGCAACGTCGTCGGGTGTTGCAAACACGACGCCAGGGAGCATCACGTCGGCGCCACGGAGCACGAATTCGCTCACGGGTGCGTGCACGACGAGCTTCGGCAGCGCGTGCGGTGCGCGCCAGAGTGCGTAGACCGTGCAGCAAAAGTCGCCTTTGCCCGAGACGTCGAACAACACGGGCTCGCGCGTGTCCTCGACCGTGTAAAACACCATGCGCGACGGCGCTTGGAAGCTCACTTTGCGCACGTCGCTCTACATGAGAATGTGCGCGTGCGTGCGCATGTGCGCAAGCAATGCAAGGCGTTAGATAGGAGCAAGCTCATGGTGCAAGTGAGAAAGGACGGAAATGCGCACCTTGGATGGCACAAACGCCTGGACGGTTGCATCGTCGCACTGGAAGCGCACGGCGACATCTTTGCGCAATTTCTTGATGTCCTTGTTCTTGAGCAGGCTACTGCCGCTCGTCTTCTGCGGCTTGGCAAACATGTCGTTGTTGTCGATACCGGATGTTGCTCGTCAATGCTCGTGAATGCTTTTGTTGTTGCGTGCACATAAAAAATGTGTATATCATGAAATATAAATATATATTTAAAACAGTCATTCAGCGCAGAAAGTCTTTGCACAAACTACCGCAACCGAACAAGGGTGCGGTATTCGTTCTATTGCTGGCGCTAAAGGCATGTCAATGGCATCTGAGTCTTGGCAATCGCTTCAGGTGTCGGTCGGCGCCACTGAAGCGAGTGTTGTTGCTGTGTGGCGGTACCGTTCATATCCACGACGTTGCTTCTACTCGATGGTACAAACGCTCGCGATCGAAGGTGCAGCAGCAGTCGGATCTCGTTCAGCATCCAATGCGACAGCACGAACATCTGTCTTCTAATAATTTCGACTGCGCCATCAGCAGTACCTCTACACTACACACCACACAAATAGTCGTTTCATGCAATTGTCACGGCGCTTGCGTATTCAGCGACGTTGGCAGTGGCGACCAGCGTGTCTTGAGATCGTCCAAGTCGGCTTGGGTGTCCACGCCCGGGAGCGTCGAGTCGACCTGAACGAGCTTGATCTTGTGACCTGACGAAAGCACACGGAGCTGCTCGAGGTCCTCACTGTCTTCCAGTGGCGACCGCGGCAGCGACGGGAACTGCAACAGGAACTCGGTCCGAAACGCGTAGAGCCCGACGTGGCGCAAGTACGTCGTCGTGGTCGGCGAGAACGCGCCGTCTTTCGAGTGCGGAATGAGCGCACGCGAGAAGTAGAGTGCATTCCTAATGGATGTAGCATCTGTTAGGCTCATTCGTAGCTTATCGCAGTCCATTCAATACACATTTGCGCAGACTGCATCAGTCAATTGAGCATGCAACACACACGCACCCGTCGTGGTCGGCGACGCACTTGACGACGTCTCGACTCGTTGCGTCGCGCTCGCTCCAGATCGGCGTCGCGAGTGTGCTCATGACGCTCCGTGGGTCGGCGCGCAGTGCTGCGACGCACAGGTCAATGTGTTTGGGGTTCACGCCAGGTTCGTCGCCCTGGATGTTGACAACGACGTCGTACTCGCGCAGCTCGTGCGGATCCACGCGCTGTAGCGCCTGCACGATGCGGTCAGTGCCTGTCGCGCAGTCGCCTGTGAGGACGCTGTCGCCGCCGACGCGCTTGAGCACGCGCAAGATCAACTCGCTGTCGGTCGCAACGAGCACCTTGTCGAGCAGCGTGCTCGCTGCTGCAGCTGCGTACGTGTGCTCGATCATGGTCTTACCAAAGAATTCGGCAAGCGGCTTGCCTGGGAACCGCGTCGACCCCAGCCGCGCAGGGATCACGCCAAGTGCTTTCTTCATTACAGGAAGGATGGTGTGGACGAAGGTCGTGGTGCAAATGGTCGTGGTGCAAATGATGCCGCTTTTTGACAAGCAAACAAAGATGGTATATAAAGTACTTGTTTATAATTGCACAATTTTGGGTGCTGGAAAAGGCACACGAAAATCGGTTCAACAAGAAGCTCGTCACGCAGACCTCCTCGTGCGCAGTGTGTGTAGCCCCCCCCCCTTCCGTCGATCTGCGCACTCGTGGCAGCTCATTGTGATCAACGTATACACGCGCTACACTCGCTGTTGCTGTCTGTTCAGCCAAAGCACTGCTGTGCGCGTCTCGACTTGCAACACACGCAAGATCGCGTCGCAAACCCAGCTTTCAAACCGCGTCTGTAGGCTTACGTCTCGCAATCAGCGCAACAGCCACGATGCTTCTCGAAGCTGGACTCAAGAAAAGCGGCGACGCCAAGCCAAAGCGTCGCTGGAGTGCTGCTACGCAAACGACGTACGTGAGCCACGAGCAATGGCTCAAGCGCCTCGGCGTCGGGGTCTTTACGTTCTGGGTCGTCTTCGCACTGTTCTACGCTTCGTCCTCGTCGTCGCCATCGGCACTTGTGGCTGGAGGCGCAACAGCAGCAAGTGTATCGGATACAACCGTGACTGCCGCTGCGGCAGCGACGACAGCAGCCGGAAAGAGCACGAGCGCGAGCGAGAATGCGTTCCCTAGTGAGACCAACTTCCTCGTCATTGGCGACTACGGCACGGGGAGCGCCGACCAGATCGAGACCGCCGGCGCGCTCAAGCAGTTTGCATCGACGCTCGAACCGCGTCCAGCGTTTGTGCTCTCGACAGGCGATCAGATCTACGAACACGGGTACGCGCAGCAATTTAGAAATAGAAACCGCCGCATGGTGATTCTAATCCTGCTCTTTTCTCTCGCTTTCTATCCACGTAGCATCACATCTGCGAGCGACCCACTATTGAAAGAGCGCTTTGAAAACGTACGTGCCCATCACGCGACAGTGTCGATGCAGTAGCTGCTGCGAGACTGTCATCACCCACCCACACTCACACACTGTCGACTGCATTGTACTGGACTCCCTTGTAGATGTACGACCACCCCGACCTGAGCGTCCCGTGGTACATCACGTACGTTCCCACCTCTATATATTGCTGGCTATTGTTTCGTTCCCCCCACACTTACTCACATCGCTCGCCAACAGCATTGGGAACCACGACTGCGAAGGGTCGATCGACGCGATGCTCGCGTACGCCGCGCAGAAAGACTCGACGTGGTACCTGCCGCGTCGCTACTACACGGTCGATCGACCCGTGGCGCCGAAGACAATTCTACGCATCGTCGTCCTCGACGCGTGTGACCTCGTGTGTGGCCACGAACCACGTAATTTCCGCTGTAACGCCAACATGAACGACCAGACGACTGAAGCGACGCGGCGCGAACAGTACCGCTGGATCGAGGCCGTCTTAAGTGCAGACAAACCCGCGGGCGTCGAGCGCATGTGGACAGTCGTCGTAGGTCACTGGGCGGTCTATAGCTTTGCCGGCAACGCGCATACGCAGGAGCTGATCGAGTCCCTCGACCCGCTGCTTGCAAAGCACAACGTCCACGCGTACTTTAGTGGCCACGACCACTGCCTCCAGCACATCCAGAAGATTGGGACGGCTACGAACAAGCGCCGCAACTACTTTGTCGCAGGCGCGGGTGGTTACCGAACGCACACGCTCGTCCCGAAAGCCCGCGAGAGTGCGGATCTCGTCCACGCAGCAATGGCGCATGGCTTTCTATGGGTCCACGTCACAAAGACGCAGTTCCAAGTCCAGTTTATCGACAAACTAGGCGACGTGTTGTACACGACCGAAGTCCAGTACGCGTAGCAGTAGCGTCTTTTTATGCACATTCAATACAAAACACTAAACAAGAAGCAATAGCAACTGCATTAAATTGCTTCAACGTTCACGAGTCCTTCTTAAGCGAGTGCCAGCGCAGTTCGTTTGCTTTTGTAAGTAGCAACACGAGCTGATTTTCTTTCCGCTTCGTCTGGACGTCCGAGATCTCTTCGTACAGCTTGAGCACGAGCACGCGCGTCTTGCCGTCGAGCTGCTGAATCTTGAGCGACAGCGCTTTGGCGCTCCAATCGATCACCGTGTGCTCCTCTGCGTGCGCACCAATGCCCGGCAGTGTGATGTAGACCGACACGCGCTTCTTGCCATCTGCCCACGCGTAGTTTGTGATCGTCTCGGTGTGCTCGACGCCACCGGCGCCAACGACGTGGGTCTTGAGCAACCGCGGCGCAGCTTTGCCGTCCCACTCGTGGATCTCGACGTGCTCGCGCTTCTTGTGTGCGTAATAGTAGCTGTTTTGTCCCTTCGATTTGATGTTGCTGTGCAGCGCCGATGACTCGTGCGTCGGCGTGTTGGCCTCTACGTCGACACCAATGCTCGTGCTCGATTGCTGCTGCTCGGAGGACGCCATTGCTTTGCGTTGTGTAATTTTGGCGAATGCCGATTGCAATCCAGTTGAGGGAGTTTTCTCAAAAGCTTCAATGGTGTTGACCACATCACAACAAAGGCATGGAGACATTAGGAGCGACAAAGGCGACGTTATAAGAACTATCAGAGTCCAGTCCAAATAAAGTCAGAGCAAAAACCAGATTAGTTAGTAGAAAATATATGCTTCATATATATTTACTATTAAAAATGCTATTTGATACAGCAACAAATAGCAATACTAGTGTACCAAATTTCTCAGAACACCTAGTGCACTTCGTGGCGCAAGACGAATAAGATACTTTGTAGCACAAATTCCAAGGCTTGTAATTAACAACCATGCAGTGATGTGCATACGCAATCTACCGATTCCTCGTACAAGCACTTCGGAAAAACGTTTCACCGAATCGTTGTAGTGCGTGTATGATTATGTTTTTGCATGTAGTATACAACACGCAATAGTAAATTCTATAAAGTGTACGTCGGTTAAAATAATACTAGTTAGTGTATAATGTGTAAACCAGTTCATCAACTGTCACACAAGTCTGAGCATGGATGCTGTTATAGAGATAATGTATACCGAAGGGAAAACGTTGTATATGTTTATCAAAGCACACAATGCAATCAACCGAGCAAGAATATTCTGTCGTTCGGTTGCATACGTTGAGCTCTTGCTTGCGTGAACTAGTCCAGATAATTATAAGGTCGTAGCAAAAGAAGTTACTTGTAAATATTCGGACCAAGTAGTATACGCGCTATTTAAATTAGGGATGAATAGTGTAGCAAAAGTGATGTGCCATGTTGTATTGGCACTTAATTTACTTCATCTCGCAAGACAAATACATATATGTTGCATAATTTCAGTGTACTATATTCGACAACCACGTGGTGATATGCATACACGTTTCGATGTAATCATGTTGAAGTTTCGCGCATATGACAATTAATGCAGACAAAGTGTATAAGAGTACAGCACTCTCAAGCTTTGTATACGTATATATACCCGAGTCAAATATGCTAACTGTCTCAAAGTCATAATTGGTGTTAAAGACACGAACACCTCGGTTTCACCTCATAGTGAACATATTCAAAAGGAATTTCATTATGGCGTAAACGCTAAATATTCGCAAAATCATTGTAAAGGAATAATATCAATTGTGCAATTGGCGTACATTCATACGCACACGCTAATACAGTTCAGTTTATTGATATCTCATCGTACGTACACACAAACGCGTTCACAAAAATCTAGCAATATGAAGTTTAATCTCAAACTACTTGTGTACTACTCCGTTCCGCAATTAGGACGTGTAAGTTAATTATTTCAGTGCAAGTGTGAAATTTTATTCAAGTTATTTACAACCTCTGACGGTTTTCTATTTTGTTCTCATAATATAGATATTTTTATTTTGTTCTTATAATTTAGATATTGACTGATTGGATCGAATTATAGACACGTCAGTCTGTCAGTTATAAAGTTAGAACGGATGTTGTCATTGAAACGTATTTTTGCAGGGATTTTGTCCAAGAATATGTATTAAATGATACGCGTCAATTAACTCGATACACCAATTTTGTTCTTTTTGTACGATAGCGGGTTTAGCACTAATCAAGCGGTAGTAATGACATAATCGTTGAGCGGATGGATGCTTTCGTATGTTGATCATATGTGTGTCGGTCCATATTTAACGTTAGCCACATACGTAAACATATACTATCCCTGATATATCCAGTATATATATGTTAGCGGTTTAACATTACATGTACTCGAAATACAGCTGCAAGTACAATTCTCGATAAGACATTATCATGAAAATGGCCAATCAGTGACGCATGCATTACATAGCTCATGACATGTCGCAATGTGCGTCACTCGACGGCTCCGACCATCTGTTTCATAATATAACATATTATGAAAGCCCCCAGGCCCCAGTTCTGTCACAGCAAGCATCAACACGTTGCAGTGTTGCACTCTTGTTGACTCTAGTGGTATCTGCGTGGAGCTATGTAAGAATTACTTTCTGGCGAACTTGCTGATAGCCCATAGCGGGACGCGTTGCCAGCGATTGATGACAGACGGCAGTGTAGCTGCTGGTCAGTTTAAATATCATTGAATTATAAGCTGCAAGCTCAAATAAGAAGTACAGATGTTGATTTGGCTAAGAACTTTCGTCCTTTTCAGGTTGGCTTTAAGTCTGTCCTTGTCAAAAAATAAGAGCATGTGAAGCGGTTGCAGCACCGCACTGAAATGTGCCTTCAATGGATCTAATTCGAAATGATTTTGTTTATACGGTCTTGTATGTTTGTGTTTCAGTGCGCGAAATTATGCAATGGCCCGCTATCAACTAAGTCGATATTTGTCTAATCGGTTTACATGTAAAGTGTTATGGCATATCGAAATATCAAAGTGAGTTTTGAAAACGATAAATTAATTAGAAATGTACATTTATTGATAATTGACAAGTGACAATTTTATACTGTTTATCATTACCCTTTAGCGAAATCCATCGACGAAATTATGTTATTTATGTTCTACTAATGTGATATGCACATTGATATCAAAAGGTTTTGTTCTGATGATCATCAAATGTGATCTTACAACCATATCGATATATGGTCTGCCGTAAGGTGTGCTTAACAATTGCGATGCACTCGTTGACACTTTGGAGTAAAGATTACAAAAATATGATTAAACGTTCAAATATTGATACACACTCCGTAATCCGCCAAGTGCAGCACGCTATTGTCGTCCAGGTTGACTTGCCCACGTTCCTGCACCAATCACGCACTTCAGTAACAGCGCCATGCAGAGCGATAGTGACAAAAGTTGCGTTACAGACACACGCGGGCATCGCTTCTCATCCGTCAGTGTGCGGCGAACGCACGTCGGGTAGATTGGATGCAGTGTGCAGTAGCAAAGCGACGTTTTTTGTGATGCACTTGATTCCATTTTCATGCACACCTGTTCAAACGAGGAGTTTTGTGCCTGTCTTCGCAGGCGTACTGTCTGAGACGCCTATGAGGTCATTTGTGGGTTCCCCAGTTTACTCACTCGTGAGATCACCCGTGAAGTCACGTGGATTCACACCTTTAGTCACACGTAAGGTCATCTTACTTTCTTCATTTACACATGTCTCTCTTTCGCTGCGATCAAGTCAATGGCATATGTATCATTCTAAATCTAGTCACAACAATCTCATAATTTCCTATATTAGCGTTACGCGGACTTAGTGACGGACAAACCAACTTTTTGTATATAGATAAATGGGACATGACAACGTTGTGTACAGACACCATTATAACTAGTGCGCCCTGTAACATTGATATATCCCCTCAAAATCGATAAATGTACTTGACCAATGTGCTATCCCGTTCAAACCGATACAATCGCATTTCACAACACTCGCAAAGACTAGCAGCAAAGAC
Source organism: Globisporangium camurandrum (assembly GCA_023337595.1). Lineage (NCBI taxonomy): Eukaryota > Oomycota > Peronosporomycetes > Pythiales > Pythiaceae > Globisporangium > Globisporangium camurandrum. The sequence goes on from JAADXH010000115.1 coordinate 39,410, forward strand.
TGGCAGCAAATGCCGACAATCAACAGAGAGCTCGCACACGCCATTGTTGGACAGTGCAGAAAGATGCCAGCACCACCGACTCGCATTCGCCTCACCGCGCGACAAAAGCTGCTCATCTACCGTCATGCCGCCAATCACTCTCACCTGACGCTGCGTTTGCTCGGTGAGTGGGCTGTACGACGTTCACGCTGTGCCGCGCGCCATCTCCACGCGGCGTTGCGCTCATCCTTAAGACACCA
>JAADXH010000116.1:0-39595 GCA_023337595.1 Globisporangium camurandrum
GCCCATTCCCACGACTCTGCCGTCCCGTCATTGACTCACCGCGCTGCAACATATATTCCTGGTACGACGGCATGAAGTTGTGGTACGCATCGGCAACTAAATCCGCTAAACTCAGCACTTCTTTCATGTTCTTCAGCACTTTTGAATCCGGCAAAATTATACTGGCACTATGTGCTATATGTTGTGCTGTAAACACTGCGCAATCAAGTGACGATAACCCGATGTCAGCACATTTTGTTTTTGCAATCACATCGGGAGAAACTCTAGTCGCTCCTGCGTGGGGCCTACCAAATTAGCACTTAATTCACAGACATGTGGTGCACAATCGTTGTTGTATGAAAGAAAGACGTGTGTGATGATGACTATTGTATTGGACGCGTGCCAGACGCGTTTCGGGCGGCCGCCGCCAGTCTCTTCAGTGGCTCACCATTAGATAGATTATCATCACAGGTCTTTCTTTCCTACAGTTTATGAGTCCAAAGCACGAGCACGCTGTTGTGAATGAGAGCTAGCGGCTGCGCAAAAGCACGGCAACCGAAAGGTGAGGAAGATGACGTACGCGAAGTGTGGTCCACAAGCAGAAGCAGCAGCGTCGAATACAAGCGCGACTAACTACAAGAGGAACAAGAATGTCAACGCGACCACGCTGCCACATAATCTGACTCGAACGCAGACGCGCGCACATGACGTCGTTCACTTTGCTGCTCTCGCTTCATTATATTCGTAGCAGCACATTCATCACCTACCTCACTTCATTTCATCTCACTTCATTTGCAACGTGCCACGCGCCACAGCCGCACATCTATAGTCTCGCTCATTGCACGCGAAACTCATACAATTGTTATCGCAAGAGAGAGCACAGAACATTGACGTAGTGCAGGAGCGAAAGCTATCGAATGAACATCAGTCGTGTTTCTACCTCGTTGCAAGCATCCGCCGCAATGCTTTCCAGCTCACGGTGCGCACTTGGAATATCGCCGTGAGAGCGTGCTGGTCGGTGCCAGGACGGCGAGTCGCCGAGATCTGTTTGATAGATTGTCCAAGACAGAGCATGGGATTTGATTGCGTACATGCACCAGCAAGAATCGCAGTGGGCTAGAACGCACACACGAGCGGTGGGCAAGTGCTCAAGACGCAAGGTGGTACGGCAGTTGCTGCTCACCTCGATGCCTGGAGCACGCCGGTGGAACGACCACCACCATCAACGTCACGCGAAGTCGTCGGCGTGAACAGCAACTACAGTGGAGACAAAGCAGCAGCGCGTGAAGGAGCAGCTCGAGACCGGGGTGCGAGTCACGCGACTACAGACGACGGCAAGGCGATGACACCAATCGACCGAGATTAAAGTTAACGAGCTGTTTGAATCTTGAACATAGTAACCACAGATAATGCCCCCAAATTGTATTTTGCACGAGAGGATAAATCAGCTTATGACAAACACTTTGACTTAGTCGCAGTTGATGGGATACCAGCAATTGTATAGCTTTTAAGTGCGTCTCATAAAGATTGACATCATGCTCACTGAATAGCATCGACTGCTCCAAGTTTGCTCTGTATAGGTGTGAGAAAAAAATACACTGACATGTTTGAGCCCGTACGAATAGCCCTTTTACGAATAAACACACTTGGCAGAAATGCTCATTGGAGGCGTGGATCCACGTACAGTTTGCACTTTAAAAACACAAAATGTCGCAAGTCGAGGTGCATAATCGTCCGAATATTATTACTAGTAGTTTGAATTTCATTCAGTCGATGATAGGCAGCCGGGCGCCAGAGAGATTGCACTGGTAGCGATAGTTCGATGCATTCCACAGAAAGACACTCAGGATCAATGGACACTCTTACATGTTTTGAGCATAATACTAGCCTATACAGTGATATTCACCTCCACCACGCCATTAAACATGGCCCCAGCACTACCAGCACCGAGTCGCAAAAGAGCTGCGTCAATGACGGAGCCGATCGGCTACTCACAGGTTCTAGATATGGACCAGGCCGACCAAAACATTTTTTAATAGCTCTTGTCTTTCTTGAATGGTACAAAATGTCGCGAGAAGTCTCATGTCCAGATTAACAATGACGAGCGCCTATGTACCGATTTATACGAATCGAGAGTTTAAGTCACCACAATTGGGCTCGCAACATAATGGTCGACATAACAGCGCGCCACACGGCGAATTTACAGCAGTCGGCACAATAAAGAGCACTAATAGTACGTTCCGAGTTCGAGACGTTTACGCCAATGCTGCGGGGAGATATACAGCACTAGGTTGAACCCCTGGCTCGTTTACGTCTAGCGTTTAATTAATCCCAGAGCAAATTTAGCGTCTAACGACGCAGCGTTCTCGCATCATATCCTGAATAACTTGACCACGACAATAATAAAGTACTTGATATTGAGCTTGGGTGTGAATATGCATATAACCAAACCCAATATACTGATTATGCAATTTCTATTATCTATGTGGCGCTTTGGAGAGAAACCTTGTCCATGCGAGCGACATACGTATCATTTGAAAGGCAGCATGCATTTTAGCGCCTATCGGCTCCTCGCTTGATATATACCCATCCGCGTACTGAAAACTCCGCATGCAAGACCACACGGTGACAAAAGCTGCCCACGCGCACGCGCAGCAGCATTTCCGTGCGTCTTTAACAGACTTATGCGTGCCAGCAGCCTCAAGATCAATAGTAGGTGCTGCAGAACTTCCGCAATACGGTATATGAAAGCTGCGGCGCATACGCACGAGGTATTTAAGCAGTAACACGATGGAGTCCTCCACGATCCCAACGCATTGTAATCTTCATGTTGGAAGCCACCGCGCTCTCCACAGGCTTTCTAGATTGAGCGTGTCGAGTGGTAGTATATCGTGCCACAAACGGTTTTAGCTGGCCAATGGAGCAGACTCGGAAACCGCCACTACCTGACTTGAATCGCATAGACCTAATACACCAAGCTGATCGACAACTGGTAGAACATCTAGTCGACGCTGCAATAAGTAATGGGACGGCTATTGAGGACGTTCGAAGACAAACCTAAGAATGAGACTCTTCGTGGCGCGAAAAGATGAAACGGCTATTGACGACGTTCGGGATTCAAATCACGGCGAACATGAGAATGAGGCTCTCCATGACGCGTGAAGACGCCATGCGCGCAAAACCGTGTGCTGGCAATACCTCTCAATGTGCGCAACGCGTGTGGTGTCACCCTGACGAACGTGTTGGTCAACATTATCAGCTAACCGTTCTCGAAGCTGTAGGTGGTGCTCACCGTAATGTACGATGGGTTGAGCATCGATGACGTGATGTAAAGAAAATGAACTAAGATGCACAGCAGCCCACGGAGTAGAATACACGTGTAGGAAAGACGAAAGGTAGCGATGGGGTCGCGCCTGCCTCGAGCGACATGTCGATAAAGGAGCGATGCACGCACATTGGCATTGCCAATGGCAGGTCCAGGTCGACTGCTACGGTTAGAAGAAGGAGAAAAGCAACCAGGGTGGTGGGCGTTACATCAACGGTGCCAGCATGGTGACTGTTATTTTGTAAAGGAGATGACAGCATCCGCGACAAGTTGATCATTAATAATAGGTCGAGCCTACATCACGTCGGCAAATTGTATCTCGTTGTCGACGGAGATGTGCTACAACAGTGCCAGGTCGGTAGTTTCAACACGCACCTGATTTCATGGCGATAGCAGTGTTTGCAGCTACATTATTCGCTGTGCCAGCCGCAAACACGAATGTACGCACGCTTTCGCACCTCCACCGGCGCTTGGATCACATCGCATACGACACCATCAAGCGTAAGACGTAGGATACGGAGTTCGGGACCCAACTCCAGAATACCGCATACTGTGTGCATAGCCTGCGCCAAAGGTATGCAAGATCGAAACTCTTAAAGTCGGAAGGACTCTAGAGCGGGTAAACCGATGGATAGAATCGGTGGGTCGTCCGCTGGGACTTCAAAAGAGTCGATATCACCAATCAACAGCCGCGACAACATGTATCAAGTAAGCTGTATTAGTCACCAGAGTAACTACTGATGCGTCTTCCTTGCATGCAGGAAGGTCCCACCGTCATGCTGTTTGAAGCGTTCATCTTGTCGTTTTACTGCTGTGTCTATGTCTTGCTTACATGTTGCGGCGGCGACTATCAGAATATGGACTTCCTCTGCAATTCAGCTAACGTCACACGCCAGATGAGCATCCAGGCCAACCAAGCGTCGTATGGCAAGGCCGAACGGACGCACCAGAGTAACGGTCGATGACCTTTGCAAGTCGCTTGCCGCCTGTTTCCTGGGGGAACGCTTTTGAGTATGTCGTATAATCTTCTACAGGCAGCTCATCAGCACAATCTGGCAATTCCTCAAATATAGTGAGCCTTTCCCTCGCGCTACCATACTGTTCAGGTCCGTCTACACTGTCACCTAAGATTTGCACACAATCTCACGTTGGCAATATGCAAATAGATTTTACTCGTAGAAACGACCGAGAAGATGTAAGTATATTGCGTCTTCATGCGGCTGACGATAATTTCATTGCTTGTCAACACGTCAAACCGTCAATGTGAGCGACAAGGCGGAAGACCAGGTCCAACGCGTACTATACTCAACTATATAGATTACAATGAATTTTCAGTGGTAGTCAGAGCGGCGCAAGCGATAGTAGCGGTGCCATGATCGACGTCGGTGACTGCGCCACATGTAGGCAGAGCCATGGCGCTTGCGCAGGAAACAAGAAGTCTAGTTCGTGGAAGCGTGCCTCGCACGACGCCCGCGCTGCAACAAACGTATACCAATCGTAGCAGCGCAGGGTAAGCCAGTGCAGCAGATTGACGTAATATATCGTATATAATAGTGATGTCCAACCAGCTACACCGACGAAATTCGCAGCTTTAAGTGCTGAAACATAGCGAATGCCACCAGCGACGGAATCACGGCGCTCGAAACGAGCGACGGAATCACGGCGCTCGAAACGAGCGACGTGTGGATTATTTTTAATGTCTTGCTGTCAGCAACACACTTCTTTAAACGTGGGTCTCCAAGACGATGGCCACGGTAGATGGTGACTTCGAGTGCTCATAATTCATCTTGTTGATTGTGAGAATTGCAGATGAGTTGGGCCCTGACTATACAAGATGACATCCCGAAAACATTACTGAATGCGGAAAGAGACTTGAACTACGATTTTCTCATCCAGAGCCCATCCAAAATGAACGTTTCACTCCCAAATGCATTAGACCTGCGCTGAATAGTGCGTCTACGATATGTACTTAAAAAATAATCGTGACGGCGGCTGCCTCCTCTCTCTGAAACGAGTGCCGCCGCCATCAAGCGCTATATTAGCAACATGGTCAGCCAGTTGGTCAAAGATATTACCCAAACGTGCTCGACGTACATGTCGCGTTAGCAACGGAGGCTACTTGCTCATCTATTTAAATGCGCTTACCGAATATATGTGCGCTTGTGAGTGCCAGGACGCAAACGCGACATGCATGTCTAAATGCGACATATTCGACGACGCGCTAGACTATAGCTGCAACTGACAGCTAATTTGGAGATCGTCTTGACCGTCTACAAGTCGCAGTCGCTCGTGAGCTGTCAGACTTTGGCTCCAGACTGCAAGGAACCAGACACCGTGTTAGCATGCCGAATGCAGCACGCCTATCACACCAGCTGTACACAAGCCACTGAAATATTGCTAAGTGCATCGCGAGGGGCACTAAGGAGATCACAGCACTCAGAATCCGCATGACGCAGACAAGTGACGTTTGTGAAACTTCGAGCGAATGGTGTTCTTCGCCGCCAAACTCGTCGCCGACAAATACGGCCGCAAGTCGCACATCATTTGATTTGTGATTCTAATCGGCAGTAAGATAAACTGGAGATCAAAAAGCAGCTCGTCGTCTCTCTCTCTTTCTCTCTCTTTCTCTCTCTCTCCATGATTGAAGTGGGGACTGTCGCCTCAACAGAGACGTTTTGTGATACACTTAAAATACGCGAGATGCTCTCAGAGTTCGAAATAGTATCTGATAATGACGGTGAGCATTGAAAATCAGTCGGTCAACTAGCGGCAAGCAGACAAAACATTTTAGTAAATTTCACCCATCTCTATCAACGCTTATAGTTCGTGTGCAGTTCTCATAACGTGGCAATACGGCCGCGCGGAACTTTTACTCCCAGTCAATGCTGTGCAAATATGGACGAAGACACTCGGATACTGTAAGCTGTTGGCGTAGCCCGAGCTGCTGTTTATTGTATTTTCCTGAACCAAGCACTAGAATGCACCCGTGGAGCATTGGTAAAAACAGGTACTCCAGAAACTCAAGATGTACCGCCGAAATAGATCTTGCTGGTAACTAGCGCGAAAGTTAGTTGCAGATATTGACCTTTGTGTGAGTCAAAAAAGATTGTGATATAATTAACAAGTAGCTAATGTCACCATCAGTCAATAATAGGCATCTAGGCGCTTGACTGAAGAAACTGGCTGCGTCAGCACAAGGCAGATAGGTCGGAAGTGGTATACTGGCACGCGATCCACAAATGTATGCAGTCTTTATATAATCAGACAATATAACTCGTATGTTCGGGTTCTGCTCTTGAGCCACATTTCGTACTGGCGACGCGCTGCCAGTTGGGTCAATGTTATTGGCAGCAAGAGCTTTCTCAAATTGGATTTATGAGCTCAGCAATGTACTTTGTACTATTATACTGTAACATAACCAAACAATTATTAATGTGATATATGTCCTTGGGCTGTGAAAATCCTTATTGTTTGATTAAAATTTGAAGACGACTGCATATCAATACGAATGCCTCAAAACGCATACCCTACCGATGGTTTCAATCATATCGGTACTGTGATCCACATTACTTGCAAAACCTACAACATCGACGCAAATCTCCATCAACATCAACAAATGGATGAGTACTTCCAGTCTGGTTACTCGTACAACATTGGTGTCATCTGTCTGTCGCACACGATATTTGCACAACAGATGGGTAATTATGGACGGTGTCTTGGTGCATTGCAGTTAATCTTGTTGCGGTAAGTGCAACTCAAAAATGAAGATGAACGCAGAAGCGAATACCTGGGCTGTGGAAAAATATGGAACGTTGTGTCCGTCGTGAGGTCGATACTGTGTCTTAACCCTTACGTATTCGTTTAGCAAATATGGTACTGTTGTTGTATTGCATTAGAAGTGGTACAAAAAAGAACAGTAACCAAGTTACTGACATCTGCGTTTTTTATGGTTGGTGAGTGGTTTCATAAATGTAGTAGATTGTGAAGCAACGATATGATCGTCTGCCACGATTTCTTTGGCTCACATGTGCAAGTAGAATAATGTGTTTTGTCACTTTACTTGCACCATGAAACCGTGATTTTCGATATCTATATTGTGCACTATCAAACAAACAAACAAACAAGATTGCACAAAACTAATTCTACAATTACCCACACTCGCATATCGAGTAACCACTTCGAATATTACGTCCCCGCCAGCGTATGTGGGGTATCAACGCACTCATGTGTCCGTTGTCCAGTTAAAGGTATGAAGTATCTTGAACTCTAGATCAGTAGCCGCAATAGATCAATGATCCAAACGTGTCGTAGCTGCTAACACTAAAGTCTGATTATAAGTAAAATAGTGTCCGATCTGCATATGTTCGTATACTGTAGCTATAGTGTGACGGTAGCAATATTGACCATGCCATATAACATCATGTGGCCGCTTGTCGATCAGCAATGATACTTACTTCTATATTCGTCAGTAAACGCTACAACCTACTAGGTTGGATTATATCGAATTTTACGTGTACTATACATGCAAATACATTTAAACGTCCGACATAACCAGACTGAGATGATACTGGAGGACTTCGCTTGGCATAACCATCCAGCCTTGTAGATACAAAAGGGTCTCAAACTACCCTGAGTCGACTACGTTTCAAATATCCAACTGCGGCAAGTTCAAAGTTCGTATGATATTATTGGTGGTCTTCAAGCATTTCAAATATGAACGATATCGGTGTCATCTTTGTAAGCCATCTGAGTAAATGTGTGGATCCGGACGTCATTCTGACAATATTATCCAAATCAATGTTTGTACAAATAAACCATGATGTATTAACATTATCGAGGTTGAATTCAATTGATGAGTAAGGGCTGTCGCCATGCAGTACACGGGCGACCACGCAATTTATGCATTGTCTTTATGCTTACTACCTCGTATTCACGAACATAGATCACGACAGAGACAACTTTTCTGTGTTTTATATCCCATGTAGAGTTGTGTTGAGGCCACACCTACAAGTACTCACACTCATCTAGTGCGCATCAATGAAGTTCTAATTTGCAAAATCTGTAGCAATTATAATGCGTTACAGCTGAAGCAAAGATCCCTGAAAGGTGTAACTTTATTTGCATGAGTCATGAGTAGTGTATAAGCTGTGGACAATACATCATGCAGCTAACTTTCGAGTGATTCTCATTGATATGGATTGCTTTTGGATGCAACAACGCGATTAAGTTGTACAACTCGTTATCCCTTTTAGCCCGAGTGACATAGGTCTTCGTGTTTTTGTTTATTTGAGCTACTGTTAGCTGAATGGCAACAGCAGTATTTCAGATTCTCCCATTTATCGTTTAGGCACAATATTCCACGGTTGAAGCGAAAATTCTGTTGTATGAGCTACATTCAGCGGCGGATGAGATTTGACCGGCAGCTAAGTGAATTACATATTTTATGTCGATCAAATGGTATAGAATGAAAGCTGGATGTTTGTGCGTTTTCTTTGTCAATTATATTTTACAAATACACATTTTGCTGCTCTCAAACGTGAAAGATTGTCAAATTAATCAATTTATTGATTATTTCCGAGCTACTAAAATGTTGCTAGTTGCCAATGAGCGAGACCGAAAGTATTGATCGTACATGGTTTGGCAAATCATCGTTGATATAATTGGGGATGTGCGCCACATTAAATTCCTTTTTGCCGCCATTGCATAGAACGAAGTCGTGTGTTATTGACGACACATATGGTACAATTTGTGCCTGAAAACATGAATACGCATGTCGTCTGTTGATATATCTGTGTATCTTCATTAATTGTGATAAAAGTGTGCTCCTCATCTACTATTTTATTATACTTCCATAACTCTTGTTCCGTCGAGTTTTATCATGCTACTACACACACGAATACACATTATACATCACAGAATAAAACATAACGTGTGTCAAACAAAGTTCATTCCGCTGCTTAGCTAACAAATTGCAAGTATTGCGAGCACACACATAGAGAAATACCAAATTATACCGCATGCTTTAATGATATTTCTAAACAGACGTCACATCTTGATAACAAAATATTGTTCTTTTTCTGGTTCTATTGAAAATTATACCTTTTTTGAAAGTCATACCCTTTCATCATATGATGTCTCAGTAGCGTATCACGTAGATTGAAACATCCAACCGATAAACATACATGTATATGTATATACATACAATTGACATAATATAATAGGTATGAACTATTTCGCCCATCAAACGTTGTGAAGACATTATAAATATGAATACTATTCACATCAACGTCAGCTATTGCACCATCGTGGTGTCCACAACGTTTTTATAAGTTATTGCATGTTGACAAAGTCATTTACGACGACAAAACTCAGTTGTATACCTGTTTTTTATGTACCTTAAGATTCAATGGTATTCTATGCCATTAATACGTTAAAATACAGAAGTTTATTATGTTTGTATTGTGCAATACAATATACTTTCACTTCTCCAGTTTTCAAATATATGTTTTTAGCATAGACATAAACCAGAGAGACTCCATAGGTTTGCTCGGACCCGGAAAAACGTATAGGCATAATATATCTTACAAGAGAGTATATAATACAGTATTGTATGTGCTTTAGTGAAGTACTTTCGTATATTCAATTTTACCAAGCAGGTAGTTCAACCATTACATGTACCCTTTAAATGTGAATATTTTATGTATGAGTCATTTGTGGTTAATTATACAAAACAATATTAAAATGTAGTTGCTTCATCTGTAAGCTCAGCAACTATGATTAGTATGAACAGTATAACATATATAAGTAGTAATACACTTACTACTTGTATTATAGGCATGTTAGATAGACACTTACCGTCTCAGTAATTTAAAAGCACACAATTTCAATCATACTTTGAAAAAATCTGAAACAAAATTAAACACGAGACAACAAAGACACGAAATCTTCGTTCCCAATTTGAAGCAGTGGGTGTTTGAGTGCCGCGTCGTGCAGTACAAGCAGCGAACTACAGCAGTTACAGATCGGTCGTTGTTGTCTATTCGATTTAGCTTAGATCCCTTGGCGCGCGACTCCTGGACTCTTTGGCAATTCGCATTCGCCGCCGTCATAAACAAGTTCATCCAAAGCACGCCAAACACAACCTCGAGAAAATGCCATCAATTCAATCACAGAGTTGGAAGAGTCATTACAATGCATAATAAAGACAAATTTCGAGACAATGAGAGACATACAGCTTACGCATGTGAAACGAATTATGCGGTGTTGTTGACTCATTCGATATTTCAAGTAACATTTGTCGCTCTAGATTGTTTTCGAAGTTTAGTACATTTTGACAAATGTGATGCATCTTTAGCCATCTTCACGTTTGTAAGTCGATACTTTGTCGTATCTTGGCTCGGCAGCTGTCACACAACCGAATCGGCACCGCAAACCACAAGCAAGGACGACAAGTCGCAAGCACAAAAAATACTCGCAAGCATGGACGACGTCTTGACCGAGTACGAGCGCGTGACGGCCGAGAAGATCTCGATCGAGCAAGAGATTGCCCTGATCGTCGAGGAGCTCACGAGCGGCGGCGCAGCGGCGCCAGGGCTCCAGGGACCGCTCATTGACGCCGAGGGCTACCCACGGGGTGACATCGACGTCTACCGCGTGCGCCACTTGCGCAACGCATTCGCAGTCAAGCAGAACGACCACAAAGCAGTCATGAAGCGCATCGAGACGATCTTGCCACTGTACGTCGTCGTCGTCGCTTGTGCTTCTCATGTCTGTCGATATACAAACGGACATTGACTAATTGACTGCCATCCACAGAGTCTTTGAAGCCAAGACTGCGCAAGCAAAAGCGAAAGCAGAGACGGCGACCCCACGCACCGACGCAGCGCCACAACTTTCAGTTGCTGTTTTACCTGCAACTGCAGCAGCAGCAGCAACAACAATCGTCACGGGTCCAGCGCCAGTTGCAGATCTCCTCACCCCGCCAACGACCGGTGCGTCTCTCCTCTCTCTCTCTCTCACTCTCCCCTACCACTAGCAACGTGTAGACTCACACAATGCACCCGCAATAGACGCAGTCGATACAGCCAAGAAGCCATTTGCAGTCGTCGAGAGCGTCCAGAACGGTGCGGTTTGTTCATCGTGTCTCTCTCTTATTTTATATGTTCTCTCTAATTTAATATCCATTCCAAAAAACAGACTCGCCGGCTGAGTGGGCGGAACTCCAACCTGGCGATCACATCGTCGTGTTTGGCACCGCTGATGCCACGAACCATCGCCACCTTGAAGCTGTCAAAGAGATCGTGCGCCACAATGTCGGGAGCGCCATTCGCGTCGTTGTCCAGCGTCGCAGTCCGCGGGAGGAGGAGGAAGGTGACGACGGTCATGACAGCTGGACGTTCCACGAACTGCGCTTGACGCCGCAGCAATGGCGCGGTGTAGGTGTCCTAGGATGTCTCCTCCAGCCGATTTTAGAGCCTGCTGATGCGCGTCGCAGTCCATAGTGGAGCCAAGAGGAACACGTCCAACGAGTCGCTTTCGATTTAAAATATCCCACATCGCATACAATGTTCACGTCAAACACAGGAATCCGTTACAACATCCATACAACATCGATAGCAATACATTGTATTCCCAGCCTACTGCTACCAACCAATCGTTCCTAGCACCATGCTGCACCGTCCAACAACGCGGCGTACAAGCCACGCAGCAACGACAGCATGCGCTTGCTCCACGATCCTTCTGAACGTTTCGACCGTACGTCTAGAGACGGCGACCACGGCGACCACCTTTCCGGCGCGTCGAGTCCGTCGGGATCGGCGTGCAGTCCTCAATGCGTCCGATCTTCAAGCCATTGCGAGCAAGTGCGCGAAGGGCAGACTGCGCACCGGGACCGGGCGTCTTCGTCCGGTTGCCCCCTGTGGCGCGCACCTTGATGTGCAGAGCAGTGATGCCGACCTCCTTGCATTTCGCCGCAACGTCCTGTGCAGCAAGCATGGCAGCGTACGGCGACGCTTCATCGCGATCGGCTTTGACTTTCATGCCACCGGTCACACGGACGATCGTCTCGCGACCCGACAGGTCGGTCACGTGCACGAACGTGTCGTTGAACGACGCAAAGATGTGGGCAACGCCAAACACCTGCTCGCCGTCTTTGAGCGTCGGCCCGACGCGGGTCACTTCCTCTACTTCCTTCTTCACAATTTTCTTCGACTGGTGGAGTCGATTGAGCATACAGATGTGGTGTTAGTCATTTGACAGAGAAGACGACGACGAGGTGGTGGTGGTAGCTGCTGTTGCAGCTGCTGTGCTGATGAGCACACGCAGACGCAGCAGCGCATGTCGCCATGGTACATGCACACACACATGCGACCGGCGGGACGCACCATGATGGATTCGGACTTGAACAGGGAATGCTGGCAAGCAAAAGCGCGATCGACAAAAGCGTACGTGAATATTTGGCTCGCGAACAACACCAGCAAAAAAACGACTGGATAGGAGGCTCAGATCGGTTGTTGCATATGCTCGAATGGAGTTTTGATCGCAACAACCAATACCACTGCATAAACGAATCGATTTGCTTGACTGTCAAACATCGAGTCAAAACTATTGTGACTCTGAATGGCCTCGCATTTGTTGAAAACGAGCAGGTCATTTCGACTTCTTCGTCCACAACACACAGCGCCTGCTCGATCGACTCCACAGTGCCGCGGCTGCTGCAATTGTTTGCCTCGCCTCCATGTGTTTGTCGTGTGTGTCTTGCATGTACTTCTATGGGCTCCGAGTGACGCGATAAATACAACACCATCTTTCGACCGAGGACTCCAATCCAATGGCGAGGACTTGGCTGTGCACTGCTCTGACGGACCCCCTCACTCTCTTGCATCATGTGTGTTGAATGTGTCTATGTCATGCGTGTCTGTATGCGTGTATGCGTCTGTGTCCTCGTGGATCATCCGCGTTTGTAGTTGTCATGGAGAGATTAACCAATCAATGCAAACCATCCAAACATATCCGTCGTATTGATCTTGTGGTCGGATCTTGTGCTTGTGTTGTCCACTTGCGTGCGTTGACGAGACACGGCTTCCAGCCAGTGGCTGCTGCATCCGAAAAAGAAGTTATGTCGACGCGCTTGCGCTGCTGCAAGTGCCGCGTATGTGCATGTGATTGTGCAAGGCATCGGAATAGTAGCAGCAGCAGTCGCCTCGTCGTGGTCGTAGACGTACCCCATCGCTACTGCTCGAGCTGGGTGTGTGTCTGTGTTCGCTTGTCCTGCCCGCCCATGTGCACGTCGGCAGCAGCAGCTTCTTTCGCAATCGCAAGTGTGCCATGTAGAGATGCTGGACGGAACCGACAAACAGGGAAAGAGGAGTCGCCGTCGAGGTGTGTGCTACAACAATGCGGTACAGCGGGTATCACTGCCACATCATCAGTATATTTTGCAGCACATGAAATTTACATCTTCTGTAGTAAAATTACATTTAAATTATTGCTGCTCGACAACAATTGTTTGTTGATGTTAAAATATAAACTAATGTTTTGTTGGTGCTTAGCATTGTATATGAAATGACAAATATGTGCTACTATTGGTTAAAAATGAATAATGTATAGCGTGAGTAATACTAGAAAACACCAACGCATTTGCTACAAATATGCGGTATTGTGTCCTTACAAACGATTTTGAACTTCAAATCGCACAATTAATAATATGTGCTTGTATAGTACACCATTTAAAGCTCCAAGAGCGGCACATCCCAAAGCATACTGAGCATATCCCATCTGAAATTGATCCATTGATTGGATTTTGTGGTCAAGAATTAATACAACAATCAGGCACATAACACAGTTGGAAAATTGAATTCGCCCATTACTAAATTAGGTTAACCTAATTAGAGATTGAAATGGTGTACATATAGTGCAACACTCTCTATTTATATATATAGTATTTGTGTCATCTTTGTAGATACTAAAAAACTGGTTACTACTTGAGATTCGGAGGTACCCAAATTTGCAATCTGCTTCATCGCTCCTCAAATAAACAAATGTACTAAAAACAAGCTAATAGATGTATTCGAATTGTTGCGAGATAATTCCGCAATATTCTTTTCCCCTACTCGTGTACAGTAAATACTGCAATAAGTAAGTAAGTTTACCATTCGACTTCCTTTTATTGTTTTCGAAATGCATCAACAAGCACCCGTACCCATAACATGTGTTGCAAATTGTCGATTGTAGGTGAGTCAAACCGTCAATCATTGGTAGGTTTTGTATAAGTTAGCACGTTGTGATCTTGATTTATTACGGTTTCTGTATGGACACGTTCGTTTCCTGTTCGGTATTTTGATTGAATGTTAAAGATGACTGTAAACAGCAAACGTCAAGAGTAACAAAAGGTTGTTGTTTTCAATACACATTGTTCGACTATCTAGTGTACCCTACTCATATATATAAGTAATGTGTTCATTCTAATACGCAGAATGTACGGTATACTACATGTGTGAGTCATGTTTATATATATATCATACATTCTATTTTGAGAGAATACAATTGATTGACAATTTATTTTTTGTATGTCATCGAAATAAACACCATAACATTGCAACTCATGTCTCACTTTTGTCATGCATTTACGTTTGCGCGACAGTTGATGTAAGCGCCGTGATTAGGGTACAGGCGTTATAAACTTGGTCTGAACCGCAAAAACGAAAGAGTTATTTTTAAATAAATGCACAATCAACATGCAACCCCTTTCAAGCACTGCGTATTGTCGGTGGAGTCGTATTGGCAGCGCCATTACGCAAATTTTTCTTCGCTTTGATGTGGTGATTACCGCTGACACTAAATTGGCAAGCTGTATTAACTCAATATTTCATTTTTTGTTATTAGCCGCTCATAAAATCGGTGGAATGCGGTTAACACAGCTTAAGTAAGTACCACTCCATTCCGTGAAAAATGGAGGTGGAAACGTGCGTCATTTAAGCTCACGTTTTGTATGCCACGAAAAATTAATATGGCTTGTTAAGCAAAAACACACCAAAAATTGCTGTTTGTGTAGAGAAATCGTACAGCAATCGCGGATTGACAGTGGTTATGAAGACGTATTTGATACCTCCATTATGATTTTTTGACCGCAATGTTATGTTTGACGCACCAACTATATCACCTGATCATAAACAATTCATTGGTGCATGAAACACCCCATAAAACACGAAATTTACCAAAAGGAGTGGTGTATATTACGATAAAGTTAAGGATCTATTGAGTGGACAATTGAACTATTTCGCACTGTAAGCCATGGTCGATTGGTCGGAAAAATCTTGTACGGGTCACCTGGTAATGGATGGGTCACCACCAAAACATTTTGCCACGGGTCACGGACGGGTCACCATTTTGGATCACCAAGAGACTCAAAGACATATCAAAGCGGGCCACGGTCGTGGGTCATAAGTAAAGTGTATTGATATATTTTATTAGAAATGGAGCTTGAAAGTGGACACACAGAACATCCATAATGAACTGTTGGTACAAGAATGTACATGATGCTTCACATGATATATAGATCGAGGAAATTGTCCAGTTCAATTCCAGCGACATTTAACACGTTGGACGCAGTTTTAGACATATGTTACAGTTTTGTACTTCCAAACATGTAATGAGAAAGGTGAACAACTTTCATTAACCTCCATATGAACATCTTATTGGAGTGAAATAAAAACATGTATTAGTAGCGAAGTTACATTATTTAAACGTTTAATTATTGCAAGACACTTTTTAGTTAACATATTGTGCGCTTCTTATAACAGCTACCAAGTACAAATGCACATGTATATGTTTCGATCATTCGCAAATCGCATCCTCGCCGCGATGTAGCACACATGTCAACGTCACAGAAAGTGGATTAGGCGGTAGAATCGTCTGCGTACATGATGTTGTGGCTAAAATAGTACGTAAACACAAACTGTTTTGAATTATGCAAGCATATATGCGTACTGCATACGGCATATGAATGTCGCCAGTGCTACATAGAGCGTATTGTATTTAATTATTTATCGTACAAACTTGGCTATACGTATGTGTATCGCGCATACACCGTTATATAAGCTTGAATCATTCATTAAAATCAGTTGGCTGTCATATTTACCATTTCGCTTTATTTTTATACAAGCTTTGCGTAACTTCTTCACAATACCGAACGAATTTAATGTTTGCTCTAATATGAGGTATACACAAATAGACCAGCAGAAGTTCATACAATAAGGCTTTCTTTTGTTAATCACAAACCCATTTCACATATGTCGTATAAGCTAGGTTTTGACAGTCCTTAAGCAAAGTAGCAAGTAAGTGTTGGCGGCCTTCCCCAAACTCTCCGTTTTTCAAGTATTCCCTTGTCAAATTTGATACGTTAAACCTTACGTGTATATTTGATCAAAGTGCAGATCGTGTTTTGATGCGTTATAATTTGCTGTAATTATATTGTGATTTATATAGTGCATAAAAAGTACGTTTCGTATTCAATACTATGTGATGCCTTGTTTAGAAAATATTGAAATTATACGCGGTGTATTTCGTAATTGACAGAAATGATACTTTGACAATTGGAAATACATATTGACACATGATTTGTTTGCAAAAGAAATGAGTGACAGATAAGGAACGACGAGATACAATGAGGAGTGTGTGAACGAAATCGAGGGAGTGTGAACGCATGGTAGGCAGAGTGTTACATATAGGGAATATCAGCATCGAATTTTTAAAAGAAAGACAGGTCTCATGGAGGACATACACGCGCACGTGAAAAATACAGCAAACGTCAAGTACACCGAAATCATACAATGCCGCAGTGCGTTCGTAAGTGCGAAATCCAATGAAGAAAACGAGCAGATACAACACTTACGCGGTAGCGGAGAGCTTGCCGTTTTTTGCGAATAAGATCGCGCGTTGTGATTTAATGACTCCGGCCGTTTGTCGCCCATCTTAAAGAAGGAAATGGCGGTAAATGGCATAAGCAACTAGAGTACTGCTGCTCGGCAAATTTAAGATTTGTGGCACTCTTTTTGTGCATGCCACTCGGTCAAAAAGAAATATTTTATGATTATATTTAATATTCGCAGATAAAGTAAACACTGCGACGTAGTCATTTCATGCAAATATATCATGACCTACAGTGCAGCGATACATGCATGAATAAGTCACGCTATGATTTCACATCACACAATTTACAAATGCATGTGAATGCTATCTCGTTGGACATGCTGATATCACCATTAATTTGGACACAATTTATATACATACGGAATGACGTCTTTAAATAAATATTTGTACGATACTTTGCCTACTATAAGTTAGAATACGGCTTTTTACCGTCGCCTCACATCATAAACAGCTTCCATTTAATGTAGCACGACGATAAAAAGGGGGAAGACTTCAAAGCATCCGATATGATATTTGTAATCGGACGATAAACATAAATTGTTCTGCTAACATATATAACGAATGACTTTTGGACAATCTGTCTGTCAAAATATGTGGTGAATGATAAAGCAGCTCACAAAACAAGCAATAAATAATGTGCAATAGACTAATTTCACAGAGCTGGTATTTCCAATGGCGCTGACACGTCCATCAAAGTAACGATATATTTTTGAAAAGTGTGATTATGAATCAGTAAGTCATTGAAACAATCTCTAGCGATAGACATCAGTATGACATTATATTATGCTTTGCATATCACCCAACAACCAACCAAACCTTCCGG
The DNA here is from genome assembly GCA_023337595.1 of Globisporangium camurandrum. Classification (NCBI taxonomy): domain Eukaryota; phylum Oomycota; class Peronosporomycetes; order Pythiales; family Pythiaceae; genus Globisporangium; species Globisporangium camurandrum. The sequence goes on from JAADXH010000116.1 coordinate 18,057, forward strand.
GCTCCAAACGACCTGAGTCAGAAAATCAAATCATAATGTTTGTCAACAGTAAAACAATATCTAGTTGTACACTTGTGCAAAACCTGCGATTTCGACCGTTGAACTGGTAAAATACAGGATCTAAATTTTGATACTTGGCTTGAAAAATAATATGGGAGAAATGATACCAACACAGGTCAACACCAGCTACCGTAGTTAACAACAAAATGTCGGTAGCCGTATAATACACCCAAGGTTCGAATATCCAGAGCGTTACCACCGTTTTGTTTTTTTACTGCGTCAGTGATAACTGGCCTATTGTTCGCCATTACCTCGTTCGAAGTAACGTGCATTTAAGAAGACATTAACATTTTGTCTAGTTTTGGTGCGCGGTTTTCAGCGTAGTGTCTGATTATCAAGTATACTATTCGCGCTCGTGTGTGCAATTACGCGACATCGAAAACACACGTTTTGTAAACTATCCCCTGACTGCGCAATACACCAACTACGACTTTAAATCAAGCTGGTTTGGTAGATAGGTGTACTGTATGGAGAGATGGCGATTGTATACCAGCGATACCGTTCTCAATGCAAAAAATTGGGAATGTTGTACTATGCATCTATTGTTCAAATGCTTCAGTTGATTTGAAACGTATCTTCATTGTGCTGTTTAATTGCGCCGCAGCTTGGTGGGTTCCCTAGATGTATTATATATGGTATAATCGCGCGCGAGGTGCGTACTATTTACCGCATGTCTCTGTATATGCGACAATTAGTCATCATTTAGCGAAGATATATTAAACAGTTATCGAAAACTTAAGACTCTTACCTTATGGCAAAAGAGAAATACAACGGTGTCAACTGCAATTTATGTGAAAATAATTCTTCGTTCTCTCGTTTTCCGTACACAAAAATCTTAATACGATTGAGTGATAACGAAGACGATACAAAAGATTAGCTAGAAGATATATGAATACATGTACCGATTTTAGAAGATCACACCCTAATCGAACATGGCAAAGAGAGGAGTAACATACTCAGGAACGTGACGTGATGGATGCGAGGTATGTTGTAGTTATTGCCCTCTTGTATAAGTATAGTTAGATTCAACTTTGTATACCATGTATAAATTCACAATTTGTGCCATGGTTTTGTCACTTGTATCACTCTCCTGGGTAATTGTGATCGGGGGCGCGGCAAGCCAATAATATCTTGATTTAATATAGCCAAAAATAAAGAAGATAATAACATAGACGGAGAAGACATTAGTATAGTCATAAACGCAACCATTTCTAGCCGGCGCACTGTAATGCTGTACCCGAAGGTACATTCTTGAGATGATGTACATTGTCAACCGCGTCAGTAATGCAGCAAACATCGGTGTTGAACAACATAGTCAAACCTGCAGCAGTAAGTTATTTACTAGCTCGACTTTGGCAATGATGAGCTCGGTGTAGAACACGAGAGCAAAGTTTCAAGGCGCACGTATAATGTCGTTGTGCGTCAAGTTTGTAGTCGTGTGCGGCGCCAATTTCACTATAACGATCGGCCCCATCACAATCTTCCTGTAGAAATTGCCTTGTGGTAGGGACGCATCGACAAGATATATGACTAAAGTATTGCGGTGCCTTTTATAACGAAGTATGATGCATACTTTCGGCGTCAATTAGGTCAAATATTCAAACAGATGGTCACAATTTGCCGGTATGAATAATATTGTAAGTTGATGTAACTATTTAAACGTCAAGTATTAAGTAGGAGGCAATAGTACACACCAATACATCAAATTGATCGGCTCACGACATAGGTGATTTCTACTAGATACCGAGACCCGAGTCATATACGCTGTAAATTCATTCGATTCCATGGTAGTATACAAAGCGTTTTGTCATCTTCTTACGCTCTTCTCGACATTGTATTGCCTTGATATGCAACAACGGTCCAACACTTCGCAATTCGTTGAAATGGCGTGTGTAATGCAAACTTGCCTCGAGCATTCGTATTTCTGATAACGGTCATACACAGTACATGCTCGAGCAGTTTGGTGAACTGTAAACATACTACATACTGTAAAAAACATATGGTCATTTTATTCCACACGACAAAATGACATATATGGGTGTCGACTGTTGGCCAATACGAATCGTATTGCACGTTAAGTGCACCACATACTGCTCCAAACTCTCAACATATCTTGGTAATTGCGATCTGGCAAACGCTTGCAAAGGGACGTCCAACTCGATGGAATGGCTTAAAGCAGATGTTAAAATAAAATGTATTGTTGTCCTTTTGATCGATACGTGCCACTACAGATTGCAACGACATTACTGTTGTGCGCTGAGACTGTATGGGACTTCATTCACGTCGCTCTGACACTGGTGCTCACAGGTGTGTTTTTAAACACCTTCTCTCACAGCCGCAGCTCTCTAACCAAAGTCACTTTAATGTGTAATGGTACCCCCAACGCTCTTATACGAAGCATTAGTAGTGCCCTGATGTAGTCTCTTACATATATTGACGTTCGTCGACCGTTGTCGTCTTTCGGCTTTAACGCACGCAACGTGTACGTCATGTATTGCTCGATTTTGTCACTACATATAGTTTAATCTCCCATGATATCGTTTTTCTGATATTCAATGGTTGACTTTTGTTGTAATACGTAAATGGAGAACAGCGATTTGATGCGCCAATCATTAAACTTGGCAATTGCTGACAATTACGTTGCAAAGTGTTGAACAACATCAGATTCTTGCAAATCAACAATTGACGGTTTTTGCACTGTCTATGTGTCTAGTCCGCGATATGCATTCCACTCAAACTAATATTATTATTTGACGTGTGCAATATGTTGTTGTAGCTGTATAGTTTGTCAAACGTTGAATCGACCTATATAGTTGAGGTGTCCGACACAAGCACTTAAATTTAAATATGAATTTGTTTATGTTGGATTCGCCTACTCACAACAACTAATTACTTCTGCAACTTCAGAATCTTTGAGACTGAAAAAATGTATGAAAAGAGAGTGGTGCTCGAGTTCTCTAAACAACACCTTGACGGAAGCTCCAACAGGTGACTCGACAGGTGGCCTGTGAAGTCAGGCACAGAACTCTTCGCTCCTATAACCTATACAACTAAAGTGTGCTAACTGTTTACAGCTAATTCATGCGTCAAGTAATTGTTATACATATTATGGACAAAATGGAGAAAAGGACAATATAATCGAATCGTATGCATAAGTTTTCAAGAAGATCGCTTGCATTTATAACAACACAGACGAAAAAACAACATTGCATACTTACCTTACCGAAACAGTATAATCCAAATAAAGCGACTTGAACGAGTGTCATCATTTGAATTCTGATATATACATGGTAGAATTTATTGTCCCACCGGGTACTTACCTATTATGTCCTTAGTAACAGAGAAACAGATGCGTTTGGCCAAATTTTTATTGATCGCATACATACATACATATGTAAATTATATTCATTCAACAATATATTTAATTAACTCGTTAATATCCATGATTTCAAAAAAAATTTCCCTGTAAATATTAGCGATATAGCTCAAATTTTCAATATTGTGTAAGTAGTGAATTCACAAGCTAAGATTCAATAGAGCTATTTCATCGGCATTCTTCTCCAAGTAAAACTCCAACAGTATTACATTAACAGTCAAAAGTAAGTGTACAATATATATGTCAGAAGTTGAATTGTATTCATACGTCTTTTCGTGCACCAAAATTCAATTTAATTGACAAACGCAAAATTTAACGGTGATGGACGCACTTTTTACGCAAACATAGATATTACTATGCTCAAGCTGGCCGCAAAGTCTTCAGCGATGACTCACAGCAAAATCGCCCGATGGGCAACGAGAAAGTCCAAGCTTACTTAAATATCGCGGAGTACAACGATCTATAGTTTACTTAGAGAACAAACGATCCCTCTCACTCGCTGTCAAGCATAGCTCGACGAGCAGTGACATGCTCTGTCCTCGATAAACAACTCGCAGCATGGATCCAGACGTATAATGATTTGCGCATTTCTGTGGTCACCGGCGAGACCAACCGCGATAAAGCAAACAAGATACGCGATGACCTGGTTACTTGCGCCCCAGTCGCCACACTCTCAGCGTTGCAGTTCTCTAACAGCTGACTACGCAGATTCTTAAAGTGGCATGGTTTGTCGTCACGTCTCCTCATATCGAAGCAGCATCCGCCAGTCAAGGAGTTATCAGGAAGGGCCGCAAGAAGCTGAAGGTGATCACACAAGAGTTTGCAACGCGCGACGTATTGAATATGGACGAAACTGTGTAATTCTACTGCTCTGTGGCTGTCCAGTTAATCTCCTCTTTCCCAATGTCAGGCCTCAAGAGGGGCTAGAAACGTTTGACAGATGCTTTTGGTTGTATCGGCGACGGATCTATCAAGCCCCGCTGCTGTTTGTTGGCTCGTGACGACGCCGCGTTGCTTTCGTTAGAAGAGCGCGTCCGAGTTCGGCGTCGAGTAAGACAGTACAGCAACGGCGTAGATGACGACGCAAGTTTCAAAGTAGAGTGAGTGCGCTCAATGAGAAGATTCGAGACCAAGGTCGACGCGTGCTCTTGTGTTTTGGACATCGTGTCGACTCATCATCCAAGCTGACCGCTTTCGCACACGACGGTCAAGATGCTCCCGCCAAACACCACAGCATTTCTGCAACTCGCCACACGCACTGGATCACCTAGACCGCGAATACAAGCGTTGGCATCGGCTATGACCCGCGGAGAGATCGAGCACGCAGTGGCGAGTTACAACCACGTTGATGATCTTTTGCCATGCGATGTGATCAAGAAGCGTTGGACAAGGTGTCGAGTACGACGATTAGTAAATGTTAGAGCCACACATGGATTTTTATGCATATATGTAAAGCAAGTATTGGATCCACACATGATTTTATAATGCATGTATGTAAAGCGTTGTAGACAGAATTTAAGAGCAGCGAGTTGCGCCACTCGCATTGCATGAGCTGTTCAACCAATACACTTGATGTGCTCAAAATGCCGGCGCATGTCGGTTGTTTGCGGTAGGAGGTTTATCAGGGAAAACCCCTTTCTGAATCGATTGGCACTGTCCGTTTTGTCGAATTCCGACATGTTGCTATTATTTCGCCACGTCGCATGTGTGCAACACCGGATTGACATTATCTAATCTCATTGTACACTAAATCCAATGAAAGTCAAAATCGGAACTTCATATACAAGTCCATACTAGCTATTCAATATTTACAGTACTGTGCCAGCCACATTCTGCTCGACTGACTATTAAACCCCCTTATATCACTGCGAATGCACTCACTTGATATTGCTCACTTTTATCGCCAAGTTCTCAAAAGTCCTGGTTGTCTAAAAAAATGATTAATCATGTGGAATACAAATGCTGGCCGATTCAGCGGCTCCATGTGGGCCGAGTTGAAAACACGTATGAACACAAGTTTTATCGCACGCACACAACCCGCATCGACGAAGGCTAGCGTCACGACAGCGTGAGTCAGCGCAGCATCGAATGCGGCTTTGCCGCACTCGTCGAGTAGATCAGCATGACCGCACGCAGGCATATGCGTGCGGTGCAAGGGTGACGTCCACTGCAGACGAGCGCGACTAGTGACATCGACGCAAGTGGACGACTTTTTTGTTGTTCAGCCTCCGAATACGCTTGACGAATGACGTAATGGTTGTGCTGCGACGTGAGCGCAAAGCACGTTGTCTGTGCTGCGCGCGTCGCATGGACTTTCGCGGACGTCAACAGCGACCCGTTATAGTCATTGAACTTCATGTTGACGCTAAACCGGTACTGCGCGACTGAGTCGGTGATGCCGTTCCCGGATTCACAATTCCTGCGAGGTCGATGTGCTTGACAAAAGCACTGCTGCGTCCTCTACGACTTGTGCATCGGATGGCGTGGACGACACTGCTAACTACGACTCTATTGTGTCCCGACACCGAGTGTGAGCTGCAGCGTGAGTGCTACGGAAACGATGAGCGCGCCGCGTGATAATCGCGCGCGCGTGAGGAGTCTCTTGTGCCTGCAGCGAGTGGGTGTCATTGCCATACACGAGAATCAGTGGCGAGCACTCGTGCGACATCGTACAGTCGATCTTTTTGACTGTTTTATAAACGCTTGTCAGGTTATTTTACATAATCTGCGCAGCACCTTTATAATCTTGTACCTTCATGTTTATAGATTTTATCGTATTATTTGTGCTCAATGAGAGGGGGTTGCCTACACCTGAAATATTGCTAATTTATTTTATTAAGCTATGAATAAACGTTGGTAATTAATTTAGATTGGTCTTGTGCTAAGATTAACTGGCAATTTGCTCACCAGTCAGCATCAAGTTAGCACGTAAATATCGATGTGAACAAGCGGGTTAACGCTACAACAGCGAGTCTGGACGCAGCTGTGTGTTTGCAGGTTGTAGTTTGTGTTACGACTGCACGTAGTGGTCAAGGATATCTACAATGAAAATTTTGCGAGAGTTTGGTTCGTTCGCTTGCCGTCGTCAACATGAAAAAAGGAAGGCATGATTGTCGCGTCTGTTGGTTCGTTCAATCGATCGATTGAATCGCGTCGACACGATCGTTCGAATCGTGTCGCTTGTCGGTATTTACTGTACGTGGCTGAGTGGACGCACGACGACAGAAAGACTTGGTGACTGGCCCAATTCGAGGCAATGCGTGCGTGCTGCGATTCTAGTGTGCTTGTGGATTGACAGCAGCGCTTGCAACAAGCTGAATGCAACACTGTAGTCACTACTGGTGTTTAGCTTCAATACAACCATTAAGAGAAGCTACAGTTGTGTATGGTATTATCTTAGCTTTCTCTTGGACATTTCAAAATTGCTGTTCCGACGTTGATTGGCTCATCTGTTGTTTCGATCGGCGCGAACGGATTTTTTGAACTGGCTTTATGTTCGAGCCAGTCGGTGGCGCCATTCGATGAGTTCAGGGCGTTGCAACAACGTTCACGACACCCAACACAAACAACAACGCGCAACACCATCGATACTGTAGTCGTGGAAGCACGTTATGCGACAGTAAAGGCTCGGCGCTCGCTGCTGGCTGCTGGCCGCATTGTCCGCGTAATTGATAGACGGACTGACGATTGCATGTGGCGTACGAGTGCGAGTTCAAATGAACAATGCAATGCAATGCTGCTTTACAACGCTCCGACACACCAACGTAACACAACACGAGCAGGAATTGCAAAGCGTTGCGTGAGACAGTAGAGGAGATTGTGGGAGAGCCCAGCCAGCTGCAGGATGCTCCTTGAATAAGCAGTGCAAGAGTTCTTCATACTGAAGCTGCTGCTGATAGCGTTTACGCTGCGATTCGTTAGTCTAGCGGACACGATTGATGGCCGACGCAAGCACGTGGAGCGGCGGCGCATAAAGGCACACGAGGAGGCGATTGCACGAGCAGCGACGACGACGACTGACGAGCAAGCCAACAACAAAGGCTCGCGACAGTCCGCCAACACGGCTGGCTGTTTGATGGCGCAAGAGACGCGGCGTCGCACCACGCGGCGTTCGAGTTCGAACGAATGTGCAAACTCCGTTTTTGTATTCAGCACAATGTGACGACAATTCTAAATCGTCGTCTGTCTGTTGTTCCTTTTTTACCATCCGGACAAGGACACGAAGCAATCGCGTTTCGCTTGCTGCGTTGCTGGGCTCATTCGACGATTCGCACTTGAACGCCACAAGCGCCAATTGCCGATTCACTTTGCCGTCGTCCGACACTCCTTTCCCCCCACTTCTCTACACCTCCACTCTTCCACTAGCAACCATGCGTCCTCGTACCAAGAGTGTCGTGAACGTGCACGAATACTTTAGCCACGACGACGGCGAGAGCGACCAGGAAGCTGAAGACGAAGACGATGCGCCGCATCGCACCAATCGCAATCCATACAGTCAGCAGCAATGTCCGTGGCAACTGCGCGGCAGTCGCTGCAGTTGCAAAGCGTTCAAGCGCAGCGTGTCCGATCCAAGTGATGCGTCGTCGTGCAGCAAGAGCAAGAACGCATCAAAGCGCGAACGGACGTTGACGCTCGAGAGCTGGGAAGGCACTGACGTGGACGACGACGACGACGAAGCGTTTGACGACGACGACGACGATACAGCGAGCGACTCGAGTGACGACAGCAGCAGCCACCACCGGTGTCGTCACAAGACAGTCGAGCGCCTGCGGACGTGTTCGCACGACCGGCGCATCAGCTTTGACAGCGATGTGAACGTCGTGACGATCCCCGCGCGCTCAAGCTTCGATGCGGACTACAAACAGCGCGTGTGGTACTCGCACGAAGAGTACTCGCGCATGCGGGAGCTGTACTAAGCGCGATCATAGAGCGCGTGAGCGCGTGATTGCAGCAGTAGATAGACGCTGCTAGGCGCTAAGCGCTATCAACAAAGCAGCAATGCAGCACGAACGCTCGTCGCGCCAGGAAGCGCCATGTCGTGCGTTCGTGCGACGCAGCAGTTGCCTAGTGGCTCGAATGGCTGCATTGCTGTCGCAGCGATCGACTGGCGGTCGTCAAAGGCGATTGGGATCGATTGGCAGATTCCAAAGCGCCTACAGATCTATTTATCACCGAGCGAGAGCAGCCGTCTTTCTACAGTAGAGGAGCGAAGGCAAAACGAACGTAGCACACAATACAACGCTACGCGCAGCGCCGTCGAGTCCGAACAGAAGGACTCGGCAATTGAGACGCTGTGGTTACATTCATGAACATTTTGGTGTATACTTACTGCAGTTTACCTGGGGTATACAAGTAGCAACTGAGTACTCCGCATGTTTCCATTACCTATACGTCGTGATGCCTTTCCTTGTAGACCTACAAAAGTAAACAGTCTGTCAACGCTGCGTACGACATCAGTAGCAACTCGACGCGCTGCAAACAACTTGTTCATCCTTACAAACTCCTCCATACTGCTCACAGCACCATCATGACATTGTCGATTGTTTGTCCTTTTATGCTGCTGTCATCACTCGCAATGCACTACACACCTACACGCCAACAACCCTACGACAAATGAAAACTGCCCTGGCCTTCGCGAATGCAAAACAGCAGTCGCTGCTGCAGCACGTCGCGCGTCGAGTACGACGGCAGTTTGAGGTAGTTCGTACACGTCGACGCAGACGGCAGCACTGCATCTGCACTGCAAAAGCCATGCGCACGACGCGCGTGTCGACGCTTCGTACGATCGCTCCGACTCGCCTCGTCTTCTTCCTCCTCCTCATCTGCTGGCGTCGTCGTCGTCTCTTCTTCTGCTGCTGCTTCTACGCCTTTACGGACGACTGTGAGCTTCGGATCGAGCTGCGCGAGGCCGCCGACCGGCAAGCGATTCGCGCCCGTGACGAAGCGCACAAACAGCCGCTGGTCCGCAACGTCCATCGCACACAGCACGGCAATCAGATCTGCGATTGCGCGACTCGATGGCGCAAAGCCATGCGCACACACGACGTGCGCGCGCAGCTCAGTACCGTCGCGGTCCCACAGACTCGTGCCTTGTCGATCGCCAATGATGCGCTCGAGTGCGTCGACGTCCAGCACGTGCAGCCAAGTCCTGGACGCCGCGCCACAGATCTGCGCAAAGCCGCGTGCAAACGCTGCTGCCGGTGCGTCCAACGCAGTCGCAAGCAGCGCATGCAGCGTCTGCTTCACAAATGTCGCAGCAGTTGCGCTTGTGACGAGTGTCAATGCGCCATTTTCACACAATTCGATCGCATCGTCGCCCACGAGCGTAAACGGTAGCGCCATCGCGTCGATCGTGTCGCTCGCATGGCGCAACGCCACAAAATCGTTCGTTGCGTCGGCTGCAGCTGCTTGTTGCGCTAATTCCCACACAAACGCTAACGAGTTGCTAATCTCCACATCCCACTCCGCGACAAACGCAAGCGACAGCGCAACTTCTACCGTCTCGCCGACGAGCGTCTCGCCGCGCAGCTTCCGCACAAACGGCCGCGCGAATGGAACGTTCAGTAGCCGCTCGTCCAGCATCGCTTGTGCGACGACGCGACCCAGAAACGCAAACCACGCAAGCACGTCGTCTGGTACTAATCCATTTGGATACATGCGTGGGTAGAGCCCACGTGGCGCCGTCACGAGTGCTGCGGGCGATTGCAGCGTGTCGCTAATACGATAACTGCTGCGTTTGCTCGAGTGCCAGTCGCTTCGATCGTGCGTCGCAGCATCGTTATCGCCATCGTTCCAATACGCGTCGACGTCACGCTCGAGCACTTCTGGCGACTGCGCCAGGCGCGACACGAGCGTATCGACGACACGACGCGTCCACACACTCGCAGTCACACGCAGCGGCGTGCCTTCGCAAAGTGGCGACACGTGCTTCGTGACTGCGCGGTAGTCGCGCTCGTACATGCGCCGACCGGTGCGCGAGAGCATGCGGTGGTCGTCGCCACGTGCAAGCGTCACGATCCCTGCATCCGTGCCAGGAAAGTTGACCGTTGCACAATGTTTGCACTGCAGCACAGGATGCCGGACGCTCGCTTCATTGGATGTAGCTGCTGCATTTATGACATTCGTTGCATCGGCCGCGTTTGTTGTATTTGTTGTTGCTGCAGTCGATTGTTGGTGTGGAAAGACGCTGTCGAGGTACTGCGCTTCGTCGTTGCTGAGGATCCACCAGTGGAGCTTCACGGTCGCACACATGCCGCATTCGATGCACTGCGTTGCTGCAAGCGTGTGCCAATCGACTGCATCGAGACACTGTGCGCACTGCGCAATCGTCTGAGCGGGTACTTGTGCTTGCGCTGTTGTCGTCGTCGTAGAGCCAGAGCTGCTATCGTTTCGAACATCTAACGCCACATGCTTGGCGTGCGTGAGCAGAATGTTATGGTCACTGCAGTGCGGCACGTGAATGCGGCGACACGAGCTGCAGTGAAAGACCGCAATGCGGTGGTACCCGCGCACGTGGAGCTCCGACTGCTGCGGCAATGTTGCTGTTGTTGCGTCGACAGTATCCAAAGCGTCCACGTCTTGTTGTTCGTGTTCACGCGCATTGTCGTTTTTAGTCGCATCGCCTGTCCCATTGCTGCTCCGAACGCCGTTGTCGTCGTCGTCGCGCCACATGCGCAAGCGCTTCGCTTGGATCTCCTGGCACACGAGCGTATAAAACTCGGTCGTGGGTCCCAATCCCGTACCGACTTCGCCCAGAAACTCAATCTCAATCACTGCGCGCTTGCCGCCGTAGATCGCCAGCAACTTCCGTGCCGACGCCAGCAGCTGCGTCCGTGCAACGCGGACTTTGAGGCGAGGGAGCTTGACCATGCGCGCAATGGTCGTCAGTGCGGCCGTGCGACTCGCAGCACTCGCAGCGCTGCTACTGCTGCTGGCGTCCGTGCTGCTGCGACTCGGGCGCGTGCGCCGCCGCGTTGATAATGTTGCCACTGTCTCTGTCGTAGCAGACATCAAGGGCTCGTCGAGCACTGCGCGTTGCCATACCGAACGGCAGAGGTGCTGGATCGCACGGGCCGAGCCGCACGACGTCACGTACGCAAAGTCGTAGCGCGTCGCAGCGTCGAGCACGAACGCATAGTTTTGTACGACGCGGAAGCTCCACGCAGGGAGCGCGTTCGTCACGACGCGCACGGGCTGCTGCAACACGCGCGTGACTTGGAGACTGAGGAACGCGTTTGTGAATGCGCTCTTGTCGAGAATAGGCGATCGGGAGAGTGCAGACGGCGGCGGTTGGGCTAAAACGAGCGCTCGCACTTGTGCCAAGAGCGCCAGCAAGTCCCAGACATTGTCCCACCACTCGAGCGGCGACTTGCTGGCTTGTAAAGTAACTGAGTCGTTGCTATCGACAACAGCAGCATTCGTCGTGACTGTAGAGGCGTCAGTTGAATTGCTTGCCTCGTCGTCTTTAGTGGCATCCACCGCGTCGACAGCACTCGCTGCTAGCAGCACGCGGAACGTGAGCTCGTGCGGCGTCGTCGCCCAGATGCGATCGAGTGCAAACGTGTCGTCTGGCGATACATCGTCGCCCGTCGTCTTGACAATCGCCTCCAGGATGCTCACGTCAGCGCACAGTCGCTCGCCGTTGTAAAACGCTTGCACACGTTTCGCGCGCGGCGCTTTGCGTGCAGTCGAACCGTCGTCCTGGTCGCAATGCGCGTCATCGTCCCCGTCATCGTCGTGCTTGTGTTCGCGCTCCAGCGCAGTCGCAGCGTCGTCGTCGCGATCGTCGTCGTCGTCGCCCGTGAGCTCATCGAGCATCGACGTCGCGCCGCCACGACGTGCTCCAAAGAGCTTGTCGACGACAAATTGCTCCATGGCCTCGATGCGCGCAAGCGGCTCGACCAGCACGACCGTGTCATGGACACTCGCGCGGTTGCGCACGTACGCAAGATTCGCGGCGCCAGTTGCGTTCGAACCAGCGCCAGTTGCTGCTGCACCAGTCGACGCTGGTCGCGTCGCATCGGAACTAGCACTCCGACGCAGTGCATGTTTTAGAAACCAGTTGCTATTTGGCGTGGGTGCGTTTCCAGTGTTTGCATTGTTAGTACGATTGCTACTGGTGTCGTCAATGAGCACGCGGACTTTGACGTGCTGCGTGAGCTGCTCCAACGCGCGCGAGACGCTGTTACTTGCCGCGCTCGCACTGGACGCTGCAAAGGCATCCTTCTCGCTCGCAATCGCGTCCTGAATGCACTCTACGAGCGCTCGCAGTGCAGCAGCAGCAGACGGACCTGTACCAGCGTCATCCTCCTCGGTCAAAAACACGCGCGTGAATGCTTTTGCCCCATTGCGGGACTGCAGCACGTGCGTGAGCACCGCAACGAGGCCGCTGCATGCGAGTTCGTGCGCTGTGACAACGTCGGCAGGGCCATGGAGCACGACGTACTTGAGACGCGTGAGCACATCGACAAGCGCAGGAGCGACTGGCGATTGCGTCGTTGCGTCAGTAGAATCAACAGGTGCGTCCATGTTGACAGCAACGCACTCCAGTTCGTCCACGAGGGTCTTGAGCTGCACAACGCGGCTCGTCGCGGCACTCGCTGCTCCTACGTACGTCTCCACCAGCCGCGTCGACGCTGCAACGACTTCGTATGGATCACGTCGTGCTGGCGGCGACACAGTCGTTCCAATCGATGCGGTCGCTGATGCGTCTGCGTGATCTGTAATGCTATCTTGCGTTGTAATTGTTGCAGTTGCTGTCGCTGCGTAGAATCGAATCGCGGTCGCAACGCCGTGGCGCTCAAACAGCTCGAGCACGAGGCTACGGGACGCGTGCACATGCGCCAGCGACGCGTCCACGATCTGGAGTGCGAGGTGCACCGGAAGCGCATCCGCTTCGTCTGTCGTGCTGCGCAGCGTCGTTGTTGCTGGTGTCGTTACTGTCTTTGGTCGCAAGACGCGTGCGAGAAATGCTGCCAGCTGAGCGAGTTCAGTGCGTTCGCTTGCACTGAACGGCGCAGCACGTGCATAGACGAGCGAGACGCTGCGGTTCAAGACGCCAAGGCACTCGTAGCGCAAGTCGCTCCGCGCAGTCGCATCGTAGACGCAAATGAGGCTCCCAAGGCTCGCATGTGCACACACAAGCACGGGTGCAAGCACGTTGTCGCAGTTGTCACTACAATCGAGCTGCACGAGCTCGTCGCGACTCGGTAAAAGCACAATCACGAGCTTGAGTGTATCGCGCAGCAGCTCGTGGTCGTTGTCGGCTGCTTCGCGCGCCAAGAGCTGCGTCACCAGCGGCGGCAAAGCAGCAAAGCGCAGCTGTGTGACGCGTGCAGCACACTCTGTGTCGCGACTCAACACGGTCGACGCGAGCACGGCGGCAAAGAATCGGAGGATGCTCACGTAGCCACGCGGTGCGAGCTGCGGCCGCGTACTGGGACCAGCAGCGCTCGTATCGACGCTTTCACTGTTGTCCGCAACGCAGTGCGCTGCCAGCAGCTCAAGCATTGCAGTGCAGACAGCGTCACTTGCGACCAATGCCGCGAGCGCTGGGCTCGCACTGAACGCCGCGCTCTCGACGAGATGCTGCATCGCGTCTGTTGCGCTCTCGACGATCGCAGCGTCAAACGACGCAAGCAGCTGTACGAGCAACGCAAAGCTCTCGCGCAGCTGCGGGACGAGCGCGAGTGGATAGTCCGTGCACAACGCAGCAGCAATGCGCGCTGCTGTGCGCTGGAGCGCGAGCGGGAAAAAGTCGACAAACTGCAGGAGCGCTACAATGCCGCGCTGTTCCAATACTGCGCGGCGCGTTGCTGCGGGTGTTGCGCCCGTCGCAAGTGCGCCAGTGCTGATTGCGCTCGTGGCACGAGCACTTGGGGCGCTAGGACATACGAGGCGTTCGAGCACTTGGAGCGCGAGCTCTGCAACGTCCATGTATTCGAGATCGAGCAGCTTCGCGCACAGTGCAGGCACGATGCCGTCGGCAATTGCACGCGGTGTCGCCGTTGCTGGAAACAGCTCGAGCATCGACGCAAGTGCGCGCGCAGCAAGCACCAAGACGTCCATCGTCGGTGCTGTTGCAACGAGCGCCACACATGCGGGGACAAACTTGTCGACGCGGAAGCCCGTCATGACCAAAACATCCTCCGACGACATGGCAAGCGTCTCCAACAGGTCCGACAGGCCCGACTGTGTAAAACACATAAACGAATAGAGAGGCAGCAATGTGGTGAGTGACGTGCGCTCGTGACGAAACAGAGAGGGATATGCAATGACGTACGAGCTGTACGTGCGGCGGTGCGTCGAGTTGGATTGCGTCGAGTGTGCGCTGGAAGCGCGGGCTGCTGGATGAATGCGACGACGCATCGAGCAGTTGCACAAATGGAAAGAAGCTGTGCATCGCTGCTGCATTGTTGCTGTCGCCAGCACTATGGAGTTGTCCCAAGAGACCTGCAAGTGAGAAAGGACGTCGGTCGCACGCAATGAGAAAGGACGTCAATGGTACAAGTATCGCAATCAAAACAAGCAGATACGAACCGCGTAGTGACTGGGGGATGCCGTCGCCACCCGATTCATGTGACAGTTGCTCCAGTGCTTCGAGCAGCCGCGATGCATTCGTTCGCGATGCGCTCGTGTCACTCGCTGTGCGGCTGTTGCTGTTGGTGGCGCTACTGTCTGTATTGTCCTCACCATTCGTCTCGCCGCTACTGCTGCTGCCGTGCATCGCAGCAAACACCTGCTGTGCAAACGCATCGGTAGCTGCGTCGTCGTCGTGGTCGTCAAAGTCAAACGACCGGTTGAGGTCGTCGTTTGCGTCGCTCATTGTGCGGTTGGGAATGGCGATGTGTTAAGGCGATGCTGTTTTTGCTGCAGTCGATAGCTGGAGGTGTTCACGCTGCCGCCGAGATGTCTCTTCTTGCCTACGCGCTTCTCTGTAGACACTTCTCGATCTCTCTCGCACACACACGCTCACACAGACAGATGTAGATGTTATCGTCGGCGAGTGCGGCGGAAAACAAGAATGAGCGTTGATCAATAATGACGGACTTGCAGACAGATCGAGAATATCCAACATTTAAAAAGCGTGTAATTATTATGTAGAAGTAGTAATTGATCGCACATTTGCACACTATTTACGACATCCAGTATTAAAGAAAAAATCATAGTTAACATAACAGTTCGGCTTCTGTTGTCCTCGCGCTACAACCGTTTCTACGTTGTTCCACAAATTCGCATACAAATGTTACTGGTACTAAAGTGTCACCTATAACTGCCATTTCTCGGCTATATGTGCGTTGTCCAAGTCATATTGGTCAATGGCATGAGCGTGAGGTAGGGACATCAGCAATGCACAGCAATACATAAGCAAAGGCTTATCACGTAACTAGCAATGCAGTATGATTCATGTTGTATTGCCCATCAACTAGCAGATCTCGAGCTCTCATCTTTTGCTTATCAACGGACAGAACATTATCAATCTCGAACTCCCTTGCATCAACACTTTGCACAGTTGTTGTCAAGGTGGCACTCCAACTGTTGGATCGTGGAAGTGTGTGGGATGTTCAATATACTATTGTACACCATTACATATTGCAGTTGTATTCAACACACTGTACAATATCGTTTTCTCGAAGAACGAAATATTGTGTATAGATTGAGTTTTTGAATAAATCCTACTGAAGTCGTGGATATTTCTATAATCGAGCGCATTCTTGCTCAGATACTCGGAGGCAATGTCTGTAACGGAATACACATAATGAAATAGTAGCGAGAATATCAAACAGTAGAATGACCTGAAGATACATCGTATAGAACGATTTACTCGATTAATGTTTGTAAGATTTACTCGATTATGTAAAATATATGGCACAAAATGTTAGCGAACTCGATGAACAGAGATCAAGAAAATCTAACATTTGAAATCCTGAAATAAATCATGTTTACAAAATTTACCCAGTGTAGTAGACATCACTGCAAATTACCAACGTGAAATACAATATAAAGAAAAGTGGTGTATAATAATACGAATTGCTTGTTAGTTCACACAAGTATCTAGTGTGGGCTTCGTTTAGAAAATGACGTGGGGTGAGCCCAATGCGACGGATCGGCATCATGGCAACAGCGAAGAAGTTCAGAGGTGCTGGCGTGATCGAGTGAACACTCACAGCTGTTAGTTGGTTTGGACCGCTGCGGAGGGCTTTTCCTCTTTCTGTGCACACGATCAAGAACGACGCACATAGACACACAGTAAGCACAAGTGCAGCGTACACATGCATGTTGCGTACGAGATTTGGGGAGGCGTATTCGGAAATGACACGCGAAATTGTCTTTGATTTAGTATTACTGTGCCTGGTGCATTGCACTTAGCCTTTATATATATCGAGCACGCGTTTTGCTCGTGCAAGACAGTTTCGAACAGACACGAAGTTATATCTAAGCTATCCATGTTTCCGCACTCCTCAGTTTCATCACATAATGTATCTACATACTCCCGACATGTTTTGTAACGTGGATCCATGCCAAAAACATGTACATTGTCCCGACATGTCTTGTAACATGGATTCATGCAAAATATGTACTATAGGAGCACCGAATGTAAATCCTTTTTTCTATGATGAATCCGTTGTCGTTGCGAAACTGAGAAAAGTTAACATAAAGAAAGGTTGTAACTGATAGTATGTTCGCACCGTATTTACGACATCAAGTGATAAATGAAAAACGATACTCATTATAGATGTTTGGGTACTATTGTCGTTGCGTTTTAAACTTCTGTACATTTGTCCATGCATCCCCATACAAATGTGTCTAATACTTATGTGTCATTCAAAACGACCACTGTACGGCTACGTTCATCCGGATATATTACGTGCGACTATAATTAAGCTATTTCTGCGGGAGTGATGGTGAACAAATGTTGCAAACACCATACAGTGTTGAACGCGAATTCATACTACATCCAGGACCGATAAGTTATCGCATGAGTGGGTTTTGTTTGCTGATTGATCCATTTATGTCCAAATATTCTTTGCTTTCCTTCGAAGTGCGTCTTTGCAGTCGCCTGATATGATTTTCACATTTCAACACTTGTCTTATGACATTCGAACCCTAAGATTTCTTTTTCCTGAGAGAGACGTCTACTACATGTAATTTAACCTCGCACACTTGGATAGTGTATCTCGAAGAGGTGACAACTATTTTGCGACATCAGTACCTGACAACATTTCCATTAAGGAAGTAGTATTCATAACATATGTTTGGTTTGTATTGTAGTCGTGTTACTATATGTTAGGCTGTTTCATAAGTTTTCATACAATGAGACTAAACATGAATTTGGCATTATGGACCAGGTCTAATCTCAAGCGTCGATAAACTCTATTTGATGAAATAAATTGCTATTTTACACTACCACACAATTCTCCTAAACAAATGCCGTCATCTGTAGTGTATTTGTATTTGCATCAGCAACGAGCCAGCTTTCAAGGCCATACTTACATTAATGTGGGGCTCTCGTGTATCGTTGGAGCGCAAAGTTGCTCAGTAATTGACCCTTTCGCTTATGTCTAAAATACGACGTTTGGTTGACTCTAATACCATTAGCTATTTTGTCGGTGATAATGACATTTGTGCGAATTGTGATTGGAGTTTGACAGAAAAACATTTAAGAAAATACAATATGTTAATCCTTACGGTTATAAATTCAGCTCGCATGACATATACTTGCACAAAGGGATAAGTGATACAATAACTACAAAGTCGCCCGTCGATTCGTCCATAAAATTATTCATCACGCCGATTGGCGATCTCATTATACGCCCTGTCAACTATCTGCTGTGTGTCCAATCTGTCCGCATCTATATATACTTTGCAATAACGGTTCTTGATGCGCGTGTTCATCATATACATATATATTCATGATACCATATTGAACAACACTACTCACATGCTTTTTGTATTTTTATACAGCACCTGAAAGCAGCCCTAAATACCTCAATTTATATACATTTCGTAATAACATTCATCAACAAGAATTGATAAGCGACACAAATACTGAAATTTATCAATAAGTTTATCTTAACGAGGTAGCGTGCGTTTTGACGGCATTTAATACCACTTAGTTTCGTCGGTAGATTACCTTCCCATTTAGTGGTCACTGGTAGGCTCGAAATGTCTGTATAATTTTCGCTCCCTGCGTCTCTTAGCTATTTCGTGATAAAGAAAAAGAAGGTACATGGCAATACATGCATTATATAAACAGTGATCGAGAGCAAGAAGAACGCTAGTATACCCCTATGATTAATTTGCATCAATCGATATGTAATGATCTTGTGAATATTTGTAAGGGTTACTATGCAAAATCTACAGAGCTTGTCATGTCAACATTACTGCAAACGTGTATCATAGTATTAGGACATGGCGACACCTAACGAGTCAAAATCGGATCTGAGGCGTTTTCACATTCATCTCCAAAATTGTATAAGAGATTACTCATGGGTGACGCGACAAAAGTGTAATCATGAATAATAAACATCGCCAAAGGTTTTCTGTGATACTGTTTGCGTAATATACATCGTATATGTAACGGGGTTACACGCGCTGGTTATATTTAATAACCCAGCGCTGCGGAATTCTATTCTCGCAATACATTTAAAGTCAGCTTTGTCAAGCTACTTTATAATTGGTCATATATACAAGATAGTTATACATTTAGACCAATTAGACAGTTAACAATTTAGAAGTTAGCCGGACCATTCATTTAGCATAGATTTAGCTTTAGTATTAAACATACTAAAACTAGGAAGTTAGCTATTTGTGCTAGAAGTGCACAAACACCGAACCCAATCATTCAATACACTTTCGGACTTTGCTTCCTACGAAACACTCTTCGCTTCCTCTCGACTGTGCTGCGTAACTCGGGCTTGCCCGGTTATAACGTTCCTATGGCGTTTGTGTCGTTTGCTGATGTCGTTGCTGCAGCATCGAAGCTTGCTGCGGCAAAACACAGATGGCAGTGCTCGACTAGGCAGACGAGAACACCAAGCCCGCTGCAGTGTCGCGCAATCTTGAAGAAGTACTGGTGACGCAAGCGGGTGTGTCGAACTTGGTTGTGACAGACCGCTTCTACACCTCTGTCCAGCTGGCTCTGTAGCTGCTCGACCAATGTGTGTACAGCGTTGGCACGATCATGTGCAGATGGCTCGGCTACTCCGACGCTGTGAGCGAGTGTAATCGTCCTCGCACCGCAGCCATCGTCCGCAGCATGACGCGGATGGCCGTGAACTGTGCTTGTCCTCCATGACAGCGTTGGTCTGGTGGGACAACAAGCCGGTTCAAATACTATGCACTTGTAATAGTCGCCATGCGGAGATGCAGAATGTTTGTATAAGTGTTGCGGAATATTTGTACAAGTGTCTGTTGTCGCTCCTGTACACATTTTTCGAACGACTATTCTAATGAACGACATCATCTACTTGCTTTGTATTCTAGAGCGCGCAGTGCCTGGCGGACAGCGCTTAAAGGCGCCCTGTCCATCCATTGTGCGCGACACTTAGCGCTGGATGGGCGTTGTCGGCGTACACGACTAGTTGCGCTTACAGCGCTACTTGGTGCAGCTGCCAGTCGTGTTCCGGAAGAACTACAAAGGCTTGTTCTTTGGGCTTCTCGACAAGGCACTTGTCAACGCGTTCATCGGCGCTCGATCATGCCGTGAGGCTGCTGTGTTTGCTCGCACAGCTGCTGCTGCCGACCGAACTCGATGGTGAATCCTTGTCCGACTCGGCGGCCGACACGCCGCGTCGCGCAAACCAAAGCCACAAGTCGGTCAAGGTCAAGAATTGTAAGGTCGACACAAAGGGGGTGCGGCGCATGGCGACGCGATTGTGCAAGGTATGCTCGCAGTATAAGAAAAGAAGGGCGATCGGATGAACACCAAGTGGTAGTGCTTGTGATGCCACGGCGGCATGCACAAACGCGGCAGCGTTGACACGGCAGCGACGACAAGCACGCAAGCAGACACAGACACCACCACGAACGCACAGGACACCACGACCAACGAACCAGACGCCATCACCACCAGCAGCAGGCACGACGGCCCACACGCCAGCGATGACGACAACGACGCAAGCAACAGCGAGGATGAGGAAGAAGAAGAGGCTGTCGAGGAGCTGAGCGGCAGCGAGAGCGACGCGTTTGAGCCGCGTGCGACGCCACGTCCGTCGATCGGCTCGAAGCAGCCAAGAGATGCAGCAGCAGCAGTGCGACAACGACGCGGCAAAGAGGACGAATGGCGGCAAAGCGAAAGTGATAGCGCCTGCGAAGCGAGTCGCGAATATGAAGAAGCGCGACTACAACGGGTTAGCAGACGACAACAGCGAGTGAGACACGCACTTGAGGTGCACAAGCACATGCATGTTATGCCGAAACACACTGAATAAATGTCACGTTTCATTTTTCGTTTTGTGCGTTTGTTTGTTTTTCTTATATTTGACAGGTTTTTTATTGAGGATGCACCGCTGTTGTGCTGCTGTTGTGCTTGTGTAACCGAACCCAATAATGGGACCACAGGTGACTTTTGGAACGATGCAATAACAAACGACATTGATTTTTGCCAATGTCGTTCAAACGATATCCCAGATTTTCAGAAATTATGCCAAATAGTTATCAGGGACTGTTGGGCTATATAGTGCAGTATGCAGTCTTTTTCATGTTGTTGCTGTAACGAGGCAAGTGACATGATCCAACCGATGTCACTTTTTATGCGATAAACCTCGCAAACCTCGTGACCTACGCTTTGACTCGACCGAGAAATGACACGAATTAATAGGCACCACGACGAGGGGTATAAAGTGTAACTACGAGAAAAGAACATGAATAGATAGATAGATAGACAGAGAGGTAGATTAATTGAATCGATCGAGCGCATGGAGCTAGAGGCAATTAGTAAGCCATCGGTAGCGTAGAGAGAACTCGATGATGATCGTGTGCTTGCGACAACTGACGCGATCGTTACTGCTACTGATGCAGTGACTGCGGATGCGACTACGAAGGCAGATACGACGGCCGATCGGGACGAGAAAGTAGAGCGTGCTGTCGTCGAGTCGCGTCA
>JAADXH010000117.1:0-39402 GCA_023337595.1 Globisporangium camurandrum
AAGCCGGAGAACCAGAACCACGCGATCATCTTCTCGCGCGGCGAGCTCCTCCAGTGTATCGACATGAACCAAGACGGGTACCTCGAAGAGTGCCTGAAGATGCCGAACCTGCTCTCGACGATGGACCGGCACACGGAGAAGCGACCACTGACGATCATCGGGTTCCGCGAGCACGTGTTCACCGGCGGCGTGTCGAACCTCGCAAGTTTCATGTCGATCCAGGAGCTGTCGTTCGTGTCGCTCGGCCAGCGCATGTTGGCGATCTTCCACGTGCGGCAGCACTACGGGCACCCGGACATTTTTGACAAGCTGTTTGCGATGAGCACCGGCGGGACGGCGAAAGCATCGAAGGGCGTGAATCTCTCGGAAGATATCTTTGCTGGTTTCAACTCGACGCTCCGTGGCGGCCGCGTGTCGCACGAAGAGTTCATCCAAGTCGGCAAAGGGCGTGATGTCGGCATGCAGCAACTTGCGCAGTTTGAAGCCAAGTTGTCGTCTGGTGCCGGCGAGTGCGTGATCTCGCGCGATGCGATGCGCATGGCGTCGCGTCTCGACTTTTTCCGTCTCCACTCGTGGTTCTACGGCAACTTGGGGTGGTACTTTACGCAGACGATGACCGTCGTTGGCGTGTACTTTTTCATCTACGGCAAAGTGTACATGGCACTGAGTGGCATGGACAGCTACTTTCTGAGCCATGGTGGATTGGGCATTGGCGGGACGCTGAACACGTCGTGGGCGTTCCAGTTTGGCTTCTTGCTCGTCGTGCCGGTGATTGCAGTCGTCGGTGTCGAACAGGGTTTCCGCCACGGCATCACGTACTTGCTGTGGAACTGCCTCACGCTCGGTCCGATCTTCTTTACGTTCCAGATGGGCACGCGCATGAACTACTTTGACCGGACGTTGATCCACGGCGGCGCCAAGTACCGCGCAACCGGTCGTGGCTTCACGATCAAGCACGAGAAGTTTGCCGAGCTCTTCCGGTTCTATGCATTCAGCCACTTTTACCGCGGCGTCGAGCTGTTGTTCTTGCTGTTGCTCTTTGCGTGGTACGGCACGTTCTCGTGGTGCAACTGCTCGTGGCGCCTGGAGGCGAAGTTTTACCACGACGTCCAGCCGACGGACTTGGAGTGGGAGAAGAGATGTTACGCCAACTTTTACCAGCAGTGCGTGCTGCCGACGAACCAGAACTACGGCATCATGTCGTTCTCGTTGTGGATCATTGCTGCGACGTGGATGTGGGCGCCGTTCTTCTTCAACCCGAGCGGCTTGGACTGGGACAAGATCATCGACGACTACAACGACTGGCAGAACTGGCTCCGCACGACGAACGACTCGGCCGAGAGCTGGTTTGGCTGGTGGGCCACGGAGCTCGAGTACCTCGAACACTCGACGTCCGGTGCGCGCTTCGTGTCGTTCGTCCGCAAGTCGCGGTTCTTGGCCGTCGCAGTCGGGATGTACTTGCAGTTGGCCTACAAAGCGTACTTTTCGAGCCGGAACCTCGTGATCAAGTCGGACGACGCGATCAAGACGTACATTCTGTCGGGTGCGATCGTCGCGTTGTTTTTGTTGATGTTTTGCTGCGGGTACATTGCGAGTCGCGTAACGAAGAAGATGTCGATGAAGCAACGCAAGTTGCGCAAGATGAAGTTTGTGATCGCGTGCTTTTGTTTGCTCGTCGCGATGCTGAGCCTCACGGTGTTGACGATTGTCAATCTGTTTGAGTTTATCGTGCTGCTGCTCGTTGCGGTCTACTGGTTCATGCAGATGACGATCTTGCGGCTGCAGTACCACCACATTGTGGTTCGCGCATTGGCGCGTGCATACGACCGCGCGGTGGGGTGGATCGTGTTTGGTCCCGTGATGTTCGTGAGCATGTTCCTGCCGTTCATCTCGTCGTTCCAGCAGCGCGTGATGTTCAACAACGCATTCACGTCTGGCTTGGAGGTCTCGAAGTTGTTTGCGCACGACGTCGCACCGACGCAGGTCGTCAAGGTCAAGCGCGTGTCGAAGAAAAAGAAGACGCCGCGGGATGATTAGCAGGGGAGATGAATGAGCGAGTGATTAGGCAAGGGAGTGTCGTCCAAGCGAGTGGTTGCAAAGTCTTTGAGAGTGAGCACAGTCGTTGTGCGATTCGCTTTTTGTTTCGATCACTTGCGCTCTTTCATAACAAACCAAGTTGTGTTTTTTGCATCCTATTCAATGTGTTTGTTGCTTTTGTCTGGATCGCACGCTGATACTGTTGTTGCTTCTTGGTACCAAATTGCATAAAAATACAAGTACCAGTGATAACATCGCGAATAGAGTTTTCATAATCAATGGGTACTAGCAAACACGAGACAGAATGACAGACGGACCAACCTACGCACGGAACACTCTACGACTACTGTAGCTACGTCAGCTGCGTGAGGTTCGGCGTCGATACAACGTGTCGCAACCCGAGCGGCTCGAGTGGATTGCACTCCTGCGCAGCACTGTTGACGCCGATCGCATTGGCGCCCGTGAATGGCATTCCACTAAAGAGGCTCTGCTTGCGGCCGTTCAAGATCGCGACGGGTCCGTCCGGCAACGATGACGACGACGCGGTCGATATGAGCATGGCGTTGTCGCCTGCTGCAGCAACTTCCTCAGCACTCGGCTGGCGCGTGATGATCGCAGGCGACGAGTCTTTGCTCACGAGCATCGTCGGGAACTTGGCGTCCGAGCTCGCAGGCGGCGCTGGAGGGATCGTCCGCCGACCCGCGCGCGGCAAACCGCCACCTGCAAGAGCAGCAGCGCCACGACTGTTGATCGTCACGCTCATGCGCGGCGGCGACACGATCTTGAGGTTGTTGAGGATCTCGTCGAACTTGCGCGTGTCGGGCTGGAACTTTTTCAGATCCAACTTACGCTTTGCAGCATCAGCAGCGGCCGCCGACGACGTGGTGCCGTTGTGGCGCGGCGGCGACGCGCCAGCTGGGCTGCGTGCGAGCGGATCGGCCTTGCTCGCGCGCGACGCAGCGTCAGTATCGATCGTCTTGCCTTTTGAATTCGCACTGGTGTCGTCGTCGCTCGTCGTCGATCGCACGCGCGTCGGACTTTCGTTCCGCTTCGTCTTGCTCTTATCCTTGCTGCTCTTGTCGTTCTTGTCGTTACTACCACCGCGTGCGTCCTGCTCCTTTGCAAACTCACGATGCAGGCGCTCGATCTCACTGAACGACGTCGAGATCGTGTTGCTCCGACGCCGCGTCCCGTCATCGCTGTGGTTGTCGCTACTGTGCTTCTTCGCTGCGGCAGCTGCACGGCCGCCACGTTGGTGCTGATGGCCTTCGCTCTTGACTGCGGGTGGCACCGCCGCATTGTCATTTGCGTCCCCACTACTACTCTCTGCAGCAGCTGCGTGCATGTACGACAGATCAAACTCGTCCGTGTCGACTTCATTGTCAATCTCAATCGCCATGGCGTTCGCCGGGTCGATGCGCCGTGCGGCTTGCGACGTGAGCCCCAAAATCGCTTCGTCAATTGCGCGCATCCACTGCTCTTGGCGGCCCCACGTGTCGCACAGCACGATAAAGTTCTTGTACCCTTTCGTTGAGAACTGGATGCCGTGCGCACCGCTGCCGGGGCCTTCAGTCACGCCAAAGCTGTACCACTTGCGCGCAGACGTCGGGATGACCCACTTCATGCGCGTCGTCCAGTTGGGACTCTGGAGCGTGTCGCAGTACCACAGCTTGTCGCACTTGAGGCACAAGCCAACGAGCGTGACCGTGAACGTCAGCGCGTGGAACGGCATCGGCACGGGGAACTGGATGAACGAGCTCACGCGCGTTGGCTCCGGGATCGGAATGTGGTCGTGGATCTTGTCTTTCTTGTACAGAAAGCCCGTGATAAAGTCGTCCGTGTAGTTCACCTTGCAGTAATGGTGCGCACCGCCCGAGAAGATCGTCTCGAGGTACCCCGTCACGCGCACATCCGTGCCTGCAAACGTACTCGTGACGTACTCGACTGCGTGCTCTTTCAGTTTGAGGCACCCGTCACACAGTGGCGCATGGCGCTGGCCGAGCGGTCGCATCTCAATCACGTTCTGGTCCGCGAGCGTCGTCTCGAACTTGCGCCACTTCTCGTGCTGGTTCGTATATTGCCGCACGACTTCTTGGCACGTAATCGCCACGGAGCTGCTCTTGAAATTCGGCGTACTGCAGCACGAAGCGCAACATCCATTAGTCAATCTATCAATTCGTACCGCACAAACAACACGCAAAACGTACTTTGTGAGCGTAAAAATGCTGTTCGCGATCGTCGTCATGTGGCCCTTGTACTGCACGCGGGCGTCGTACGCTTGGATCACAAAGTCCAGAATACTCGCACGTTCAATAAACAATCCATTCAGTAACCGACACGACGGCAAGCGCTTCTGGTCGGGATCCATCAACACGAATCGAATCACGTCCGTGAGTTCGTGGTGCAACAGACTGTTGTTCGGGTGCGACCCAAAGCACGCGAGGAAGCTCGGCATCAATCCGAATTGCGCCAGTAGATCGTCTAACTGGCCACTCTGGAGAAATACGCAGCGCTTGAGGAACGTCACGATGTACAGAAGCGCTGAGCCTTTCGCTTTCACGGCCGTGACGTTTGCGCGTTCGCTTGCTGCAGTCATGCTCCGCAATGCACTGACGTCTGCCATCACGACTGCGCGAGCCAAGCGCACAAACTTTTCGACACGCGGCGTCAATGCGGCCAACAGCGCGCCGTACACACCTTTTAGGAGGAGCTCAATGCCCGTGAGGTCGCGCTTGCGCTTGTGGTACCCGAGCGTACTCATGATCATCATCACGATCGACAACGCGCCGCCTTCGTGGATCACAAGCGCTCGACAATCTTGCGTCGTCTGCCGATAAATCTCCGAGAACCCAAGGTCCAACATCGTCTCAAACGAAAAATCATTCGAGTGCAATAGAAACAGCAGCAGCGACTTTAACAGTTCGTTGTGTTGCGTCGGGAAGTACTGATCCGTGATCAGCGGCAACGAGTGGTCGGTATTCTCCACAAACGTCGCAACGTTGCTCATGACGTAGACCGACGGCGGGTAGATGATGTAGTTGATCAACGCACATATGTTCTCGATCGAATCGCGCTGGTACGACGTCCCAACGCCCCAGCTCAGCGTCCGTTGCCACGAATACAAACGGGCAAACAAACATTCAAAGATCCCACTCTGCCGCACGTGTTGCTGGCCAATGACGCTCAAGTCCGCATACAAGAGCCACACGACCGTATCGCGGATCGAATCCAACCCGATGTGGCACACGAGCCACGGGACGATAAACTTGCCGTCGGTTGCAAAGAAGCGCCACAGGACGCCGCCGAGCTGTTCAGTTAAAATGAATCGATTCAGCACTTTGCAAAAGAGAACGAGCAGCACGTCGTCGAGCTGCGTGCTGCTGCAGACAAAGTTGAACAAAACTTTAAAGTACCCACTCGCTTTCTCATAGTCGACTTCGTCGGTCTGGTGCATTGCGATCGACCAGCCGACGCCACCGGGGTGATAATGTTTCTGGAAGATCTTGCGCGTGTACCAGAGCGACAGCTCGCAGCAAAAGTGCTGGACTTTGTATTTCCCATACGACGGATCGTCATTTGTCGTTGTGGCAGAAGTAGACGATGAAGCGACGGGGAGCGTCAGGAGCCGAAAGACGTCGTAGATGATGCGCGGCTGTTCGAGCCACGCGCTGGATTTCGAATCGCGGATCATCTCGCGCTTCAGGACGTCGACGGAAATGTCGTTCGCGTCTGCGAGCGACAATAGATCCGCTAGCGTCGCTTTCGGTTGTGCGACGGTCTCTTCAATCTGCCGACGATGGTCTTTCACGGACGCCTAGTGATTCGTACATGTGAGCGACAGCACCGCAACGCGCTTCTATACAAACAAACAAAAGACGTACGCTCTCGGCCATTTCGCGTAAAAAGTCCTCAATGTCCGTAAAGCCCGACGTGCGCGCGAGGCTCTCGGCCGTACTGCCTTCACGCTATCCAATGATATTGTATGTGATACGTCAATCGCAACAGCGTACAATCGAATAGCAGCAGTACCATAAAACGTACGTCCTTGCACGTGAGACTCGCGCCCGCGTCGACGAGCAGCTTGACGCAGCCAACGTTCCCAGCACGCGCTGCTTCCATGAGCGCAGTTGTCGAGTTCGGCTGATGACAGCGATACAGCATCAAACAGTCAGAAAGTCAGACTCAGCGATCAACAACAACGCAATCGTCCTAAACACAATCGTACGCTCTGGATATCGAGAGCTGCACCCGCGTCCAGCAGAATCGTCACGCACTCGTCCATGCCACTGCGTGCTGCAATGTGCAGCGCCGTTGTCCCACGGTTCTGTAATTGTTCGTGGTGAGGCAGCAGTGAATCAGTACGCAAGTTCTACAATCCAGTCAGCTACAACAATAACCAACGAACGACGCACGCGATTCCGTGACAAGTTGATCCGTGCGCCTTTGCGAATCAGGAGCTTGAGACACGGGACTTTGCCATCGCGCGCTGCGACCATAAGCGCTGTCATGCCATGGACCTGTATAGCCAAGTGTCTTTAGTTGCTTTATGGTTAGATACCAATCCAATCACACCAAACGTACGTCTTCGAGGTCGAGCGTTGCGCCAAACATCAGGAGCGCGCGTGCGGCTTCGACGTTCCCGACTGCACACGCCATCATCAACGCAGTTGTGCCATTCGGCTTTTGTTCATCGAGCGACACGCCAAAGCCATGGAGGACTTCTAAACAATCGACGTGACCGTTCTCTGCAGCGTCACACACCGCAACGGCTTTCGGGATCCGCTAGCAATTGCAACATACAATGTGTCAGTATGAGCCAACTAGAGTCATTTGTACATCTAGAAGAGAGCCAGTTGTACCTCTAGAAGAGAGCCAGTTGGGTCGGCAAACAGCAAATGCTTGAGCAAGTCGACGTCGCCAGCGCGCGCGGCTGTTGCGACAGCGACTGCGACGTCGTCTGGCACAATGTGTTTGATCGCTGCGTCGCCCGTCAAGATCTCGATCGACAGCCGCGTCGGGTGGTCCGCAAGCAGTTGATCGGCGTGGTATTTCGACAATCGGACGATCGGCACAGCGACCGATTGCCGCCCGGACGAGTGGAAGCCATCGAACAGCGCTTGTGTCGTGGCTTTGTGGTCATCAACGCGCTCAATGAAGACGATCCCGACGGCGCCAGCTGCGAGGACGCGGCGGACAATGTCGGGAAAGTGCACGCGGCCGCCGCGCTCGACGATCGCAATGTTCCCGAGCAACTCGCTCTTGTTCGTGATCACGGTGTCGGCTTTCGGTGGTTTCGTGAAGACGCCAAGTGCAGTCGTGACGCGCGGTGCTTTGTTGTACTGAAAGCTCGATGGCTCGGCAAAGTGCCGGCTGACTGACGGGCTATTCCAGTCAAAGAACGCACCATTTGCGAGCGACGACGGCGATAGGAGGGATGACGACTGTCGCGGCGGGAGACGCGGTGGAGACGACGACGACGGCGCAGAGGAGGATGCGGATGATGATACGGATGCCGATGCAGGCGACGCAGCGCTCGTGATGCGGACGCGGTCGTTTGGGATGCGCGGCGACGCTGTGGTCGAACCACTTGGCGTGCGCCATGCGACGAACGGCACGCCGTCGCAGCGGCTACTGCCCGTCGCAGTCGAGTGCTCGTTGCCCATTGTTGCAGTAGGTATGCGACTGTGCTCGTCTGCGTGCACTCTTGCCTTGTGACGTCGCGCGCGCTTGGAGACAGCAGAAGCACGCAGCACGACTGTCAGAGACGACACTTTTATTTTTTGGTATTGCGCTTCCTTGCACGCACAAAACAAGTGCAAAGATCTCCATATGCGATGATGGCTGAAATGTGTATTTTGTGTGGATTGTGCACACCACATTAAATGAGTTCACATTTGATAATAGGTTACAGTACACACTTGTGCGCATGCTCATGCTTATGGCTTCACGTCTGTGATAGCACGATACTTTGTAGATGCCGTCCACTGCGTGCTTGCTTTGGCAACAGCTATATGTTATGTTGTGCCGAAGCGGATGTGGCAATGCGTGCCATTTGCAGCTCTACATGAACGCTATCTTACTTGTGCAAACTACTGTAACGATGCCAAGGAACACCCAATTGATGCAGCAGAGTCACGCAGTGTCCAGAATCAATCGTGCTCAAGTGGCAATGGTGTCACTCGAGCTCACGTGTACTGACGTGGCAACCTCGACATACTGTACCAGGTTTGTGTGGGTGCACAGCCATCGCTGCAGTAGCACGTTTGCAAATGGCTTTTGCAAGCTCGTGTAGTGAGATTGATGATTGGTGTCGTGATGAAAACAATGTAGCCATTGCTCCACGCACAAAGTATAAAACCGTAAAATCCTCCCTTGTCATCATTATTTGTTGATTTCTCGAAAGTATCAAAACTCATTTTCTAGCACGAGCTCAACACACACACACGACGCTATCGACGAGCGCAGTGTCGATCGGTCGATCGACGCGCGACAAGCGACGAAGTGTACGACGAAACGGGCACCCAACGATGCACGCGAGCGCTGCTGCTGCTAGCGATTCCGTGCCATGGCAGCACTGGACGCGCGAAGACGTCGCGCAGTGGCTCGAGGGCTTCGGCCTCGCCAAGTACAAACAGGTGCGACGGATTTCGCACGCACATGTCGGCTTGCGTGCTTGTTGCTCTGTGTTTGCAGTCTAAGCAGTACCACGCACGCCCATAGCTAATGCTCACTGCGCTGCATTCATGCTGACACCACAATCACATCTGTCGCTTTGTATTCTACACCTCGTTCATCGCAAATCGGGATCGACTGCTACCGCATGCTGTCGACACGCGCGCAGGTGTTTCTAGACAACGAGATCTCGGGCGGTACGAGCAATTGCTGTCGTGACAGCGTGCAGCTGTCTCTGTATATATACCTGCTTGTCTACGTGCATGCATATGGACTGATGCGTGTGCGCATGCAATCGCATTTTCTTCTGATTCACTCAACACCCTCTACATGCGTTTGCCGACAGACATTCTACCGGAATTGGACCACGACGTACTACGCGATGAGTTTGCGATCACAGCATTTGGTCCACGTGCGCGGATCTTGCGGGAGATCCAAGCACTGCAGCGTCCACGCGCGCCGCCAGCGCCGGATCTAGCACCAATTACAACGTTAGCATCACAACAACAGCAACAGCCACCAGCCGATTCAGCAAGTAGCGTCAACGCGCTCAGCCACACTGCGCTTTTGCCAATCCAACAACCGCCTGCAACGCACGTGTTTGACGAAAACTCGCTCCATCTCGTCGTGCTCCACGCTGCGCCGCTCGTGATCAAAGACAGCAAAGGCCGGATCTACCCGATGGAGAAGCTCGATCTAGAGGCCGAGCGCCGAGCGATTACGAACTCGCTATTGACCGACGTCCAGCACCGTGCGATCCACGTCCGGTTTGATATCGCAACGGCTGATATCCTCCGGAGCCTCATGACTGCGTGGACGTGTCGCGTCCTCCACTTCTCGGGCCACGGCCTCGGGCAGAACCCAGCACTGTGCTTTGAAGACGGCGCTGGCTGTACACACATGATCACGCCGGATCTCTTGCGGCAGCTCACGTTCTCTGGCAATACCAGTAATAACAGCAGCAGCATCAACAACAGCAGCACTGCGGGGCAGAGCACGAGCGGCAGCAGTGCGAGCGACGCTGTCAGCGTCCGATCACCAGCGATCCACCAGCACGTGCAGCTCGTGTTTGTGAACTCGTGCCATAGTGAAAAAGTCGCATCTGTGTTCCTCAACGCTGGCATTCCACACGTCGTTGCAGTGCGTTTTCGTATTGAGAGGACAACTGAATCAATAGCTACAGGACTAACTGACTGTTGATGGTCCATAGGTCCATTCTGACTCGCTCGTTGTCGATGCGAGTGCAACAATGTTTGCAAAACACTTTTACCTGTCGCTGTTTAGCGGCCATAGCGTCCTCACGGCGTTCGAAATCGCTAAGTCGGCGGTTCGCGCATTGCCGACGCAAAAACGCGCTGCGTGCTGCTGCGCGTACGTTTCATTTGCGCTCGTTCTCTTGTCGGATGGATTGCGTCATCATCCACGCACTCGCTATCCATGCGTAGGCACATCCACGAACCGAACTGTGCGTGGATGCTCGCAGGGTCGCGCCACTCGCATCACAACCCCAAGCAATGCTGCTGCAAGACCCACGCACTTGCATTCCCACACGACGAGTCGAGCAAGTTTCTCTTGTTGGGTGGCAACGGCCGCACGGATGCACACGACGTCGTGTTGTTTGGCGACGTCCCAAACGGCGAACTCCAAGACCATACGCCCAAGTACAAGTCATCGATCCCATCGATGCACGGGCAGGTACGCTCACTGTTCTCGCTCTTTGCTATAGCAGTCCATGCTACGACAGCGTCACTGACTGTGTTGCGGCCTGTTGCTGTCGATCGCATGCGTCCTAGTTCATTGGCCGGAACTCAGAGACGTACTTGATGGTCAAGTCGCTCGCTGACAACTCGGTGACGGCGTGTCTCGGTGCGCCAGGCATCGGGAAGAGTTCGCTCGTGATCTCGGTCGCGCACTTTGTCCACAGTCGTCGGATGTTCCCCGACGGTGTGTTTTACGTTGATTTAGAAGGCCAAAAGCTATCGACTGTTCGGTATGCGATTGCCCAGAGCATTGGGATGCCAGCAGCAGACACCGATGAAGAAGTGTTTGCTGAGCTTGGGTCAAAGCGCTGCCTTCTCGTACTTGATAAAGTCGAGGAGTTGCTCGATGAAGACGAACACAAAACGCAAGATCTGTTGGGGCGGCTGATCTCCACGGCGCCAAACATTCGATTGCTCTTGGCGTCGCGACGCATTCCACACATCCCAAACGTCACTGCGTACTCGCTCTCGATCTCCGAGTTGCCACTACGCACGGCGGTGCGTCGTCTGGCTCTCTCTCTCTCTCTCTCTGTCGCGCTTTCTCTCTAGCGGCTGACGTAGCATTGCTATGTGTGCGTCCATCTGCTGTAGACCGAGTTGTTGTGTCTCGTTGCGCCAAACTGTTCGAGTAAGCTCGCAGAGCGCCTTGCCAAGATCTGTGGCTGCTTGCCACTTGCGATCCGCGTCGTTGGTCGTGCGCTTGCAAATGCACGTGCGACCGTCACGCCCGAACAGATGATCGAGTACTTGGAAGTATGGTGTCGTGTTTATTTGTCTGCTTGTGTCTGTACGCGTCTGTACTGACCAAAAGTGCGTCGTTGACGATTCCATAACAGCGCGATGAGCGGCGCTTTGAGACGATTCGTGAACTGAACCAAGTCGGACATAAAGAGTGCGTCGATCGCTGTATCCGGTCGTCGTTCTGCCACTTGGACGAGCCACTGCGACTGGCGTTCATGGCACTTGGGTTCTTCCGCGGCAGCTTCGAGGTCGGCGCTGCGGAAGCCGTGCTCTCGAGTCCGTACTCGGCGATCCGGACGACTGGCGCACAGCTCCTGACGACCGCAACGATCGCGTCGTCCAGTTCGTCGTCGTCGTCGTCAGCGTCGTCGACGTACTTTCCAGGCTTTGCGTACGCAAACAGCCGACGGCGGTCCCAGGACGATGATGTGTCGTCGATCCAGAGCCTCGGGTCGCAGCTCTCGAACATTGACGAGTACGGCTTTGAGAACGACGGTGCGATGACGAACGACAGCTACGATCTGTTGGACTTGGAGAGCACGGAAGAAGTCCAAGCGCGATCGGTACCTGTCACGAACGCCAAGGTGGCGCTCCTGAATCTCCATCAGTGGTCGCTCGTCGAGTACGATACGCGCGCAAGTCGCTACCGGATGCACAACCTCGTGCAGCTCTTTGCCGAAGACGAAGCGTGTCGAATGGGCGACGATGCACTGCGCAGCGCTACGAGCGACGACGAACTGAAGCGCGCAGCATCGACGTCGTTCGTATCGGTCACTGCTGCAGCAGCGTCGTCATCGACATCGACACTCGAGTCGCCGGCAACGTTTCTGCTCGGGAAAGAGCTGTTGTTGACGTGGAAGCGCCGTTTTGTACGCTACTATTGCATGGTCGTCGCCCAGGCGTCGCATGCGTATCGCTTTGATGGTCGATTGGATCTCTTTGACAAAGAACGGCCGAACATTGAGTCTGCGATGCGATTGGCGCATGAACTCACGGTCCAGAGCATCGAACAAGTGCGCGAAGCGAAGCGCCAGACGCGCGAAGAGCTCGTCGATAAAGACGACAACGGTTTGAGCAACAGCCTCGGCAGCAGCAGCACGAGTCTCGGGAGCAGCACGAGCAGCATCAGTAGCAACGGCAGTGGCAGTGGCGCAAACGGTAAGACCGTGAAAGACTCGTCGATCGTCGATGCGCTGCTGTACAGCAACCTCGTCGTTCGGAGCCGGTTTATCTTCCGCGCACGCGTGGATCCACGTCGGCGCGTGCAGCTCATGTCGTCGTGCTTGCAGCTGTCGCGCGAGACGCGGTCACTGAATTGCACGTGTGGGAACGTCGAGAACGATCCGAGTAGCTTGTTGTGGGACGTCGACGACGCCAAGTACGACCGCGAGCTTGGCATTCTCGATAGTCTACCGTCGTTTGCAGACGAACAGCCGAGCCCACCGGTCACGAACGCGTGTGTGTGCATTGGAATTCGTGAACTCGTCGCACTCGAAGCGCTGCTGCTGACTGACTTGGGGTATGCGAGCTGCGACGTGACGGACTGGATCGCGGGCGAGTTCTTTTATTTGGAGTCGCTCCGGCTCCAGCGCGACGTCCTGGGGTGGAGCGAACATCCGCAATTAGCTGAAGTGTTGAATCAATTGGGCATCTGCTTGAGTACGCACCGGAGCTACTTGACGTACAACGTCTGGATGCTCCAGCACGCGGAGCGACTGCTGAAAGGCAGTTTGATGATGCGTGCGCGCGTCCTCGGCGAGAGTCACCCAGAGTACGCGACGAGTCTGAACAACCTCGCGAATTTCTACAAGAACTGTGGCACGTACACTGCAGGAGTGAGCAAGAAACGGTCGTCGTGGGCGTCAGGGACGTCGCCGTATGCCCACAAGACTGCGAGTAGTAGCGGCAGCGCTCATGCGACGGCTGCGAATGAGACAAGCAGTACACAGAGCGCCGATGGCTCGGACGACGGACACCTCGACGACAACCACGCGTTGTCAGTCGACGTCGTGCCACTACCACGACGCTACGCACGGAGCGAATCGACCGGCAGTGACTTTGGTTCAAGCACGAGCAGCGACACGACAGCGACAACAGCAACGAGCGTTGGCGACAGCGACATGGACGCGCAAACATCGCAACAAGTGCCGAAACCGGACATTGAGAGCATGTACCGTCGGTCGCTGCAGATCCGCGAAGAGCGACTTGGAAAGAACCATCCACAAGTTGCGCAGTCGCTCAACAACGTGGCACTGTTCTTGTCGAATCAGCTCGACGCGCGCAAGATCAAGTATGTCGTCCTCGTGTTGTGTGGTTTTGTGTGGCGCTCTATGACTAACGCACACACGCACTCAATCGTTCGTTTGTAGTTCGCCGCACTTGGAAGCGCAGCGCGCCGAGATCATGCAGCTGTACGAACGCGCGCTGTCGATCCGACGCAGTACACTAGGAAATGCGAGCTTTGAAACTGCAGCGACGCTCAACAACATTGGCAACTTTAAGCGCATCATGGTTTGTTGTTGCTTGCTGTAGGTTGTTACTCTGCGCTTCGTGGCCAATGAAGTGACTGTATCGTACTGCTTGTACCTGTACTCGTAGAACGACTGGCGCGGCGCGGAGGAACATATCAAAGAGGCGCTCAAGATCACGGATCGGTACTTCAACGACATCAGTCCCCGCGCCGCGCGGATCTTTATCAACCTCGCACGCGTCTATCGCGACCAGAAGCGCTTTGACGAAGCGATTGCAGCGTACGAGAAAGCGCATGCGATTCGCCAGAAGCTCTACCCGGGCTCGAAAGAAGTCGGCTACTGTCTCGGTGCGTTGTTATGCGTGCGTGGCTGGAAGCGACGGTGTCGGATGCTCTGACGGTTCTATTAATCTACTGTTTTTGCATCAATAGAACAAATCGGCAAGTGCATGCGACTGAATGGGCAAGAAGACGACGGTGCGCGGCTGGAAGAGCAAGGGCGTGAGATGAAGAAAAGCGGCTTTGGGGAAGGCAGCATGGCGAGCGAAGCGTTCAGTGCACTGAACGGCAGCAACAGTGGCGAGCTCGGTGGTAGTGCGACGAAGAAGATCGCAGATCGCGTGAACGTGCTCGACATCATTGATCGCGACGCACTCACGTCCCGTCGGTTTAGTTTTCCTGGTCGAATGCTTGGCGAACGCGGCATAAACCTCAAACGCATCGAGGCGATTGCAAACTGCCAAGTCCGGTACCACGGTCCGTGGCCCTCGGACCATACGAAGAAAGACGCAGTGTTGGTGATCACTGGTCCGACCGAGCAGACGGTCGAGAAAGCGCGGGATCAGTGCATCATTCTGTTGCGGAAGCTCAAGACTGCGTGGGAGCAATTTGTCGAGAACGATCCGTATCGCAATGGCAGCAAGAGTGCTGTGCGACCAGCACTGCCGCATCCAGATCTGCGCGGCCGCACACACGCACGCGTACCGACTGCAGCAGCAACGACACAGCGACGCAGTCCACACCTGCATGCTCACAGCCATCGTGGCAGTAATGGTAGTGCAGATGGTACTGGCAGATCAGCAGGACGCACTGGCAGTACGACGCCCCCGCGACCGCCGTTTACTGGCGATCGTCCCGGTGGTGGCAGCGGCTATGGAGCGAATGGCAATAGCAACTCGACAAGCACAACAACAGCAGGTGGTAACTCGCGACCAACGGGTCACCACTTGCATCGACATCACCATTCGCGCGGCCGTGGTGGCTCGAATCGCGATCGGCCGCTTCACCGGAACGGGTTTTGAAACGATACTGATAAGCGATAGGGTAGATAGTGAATAGCGTTGTACGTAGAGGGCGATTTGCTCTGTGCTTTGCATGACAGCGCAGTACGTTTGGGTAGAAGCAATTACGCAACGCGTAGTAGATTGTGTCGTATAGGTTTAAGCTATCTGTGTATGTGCGTGTGTTTTCAAAGCAATGCAGAATCGCTGTTCTCTCACTTTATCTATATCTCTCTATTTATTCCTCACTTTCTCGTATCTATTTCTCTCTCTCTCTACATGTTGAAGTTGTGATTTTTAGATCGCATTTGATGCATGAAGCAGTTTACGCCACCGACTGTTCTTCATATCTGAGAAGGGGATGAAAAAGTGAA
This sequence comes from Globisporangium camurandrum, assembly GCA_023337595.1. Lineage (NCBI taxonomy): Eukaryota > Oomycota > Peronosporomycetes > Pythiales > Pythiaceae > Globisporangium > Globisporangium camurandrum. The sequence goes on from JAADXH010000117.1 coordinate 15,335, forward strand.
AAATTACACCACCGACTAGGTTACGCCACCGACTAGCACAGATGAGTTGCAGATGACTGTGAAAGGCATGCGCTGCATATTTGGGTCCCAAGATCGACCTGTTCGCTCATTGCAGTCGTTCACTCTTTGACTAGCTTCGTCCTGCGCAAGCACCCTCCCTCGCTCTTCTCATCCGCTTCTTCACGCCAGGCGTCGAAAGCAAGCCCCAAGCACGTCAACCATGTCGGCGAGATCGACTGCGTCGCGCGACCGCAGTCCGCTGCTTCAGTACGGCTCGGAAGAGCTGCCGACACGCTCGCAGGACGCAATGTCGGCACGCTCGACTGCGACTCCCACTGGCAGCAGCAGCAGTGCACGGCTGCCAATCACGAAGAAAACCGGCGTGTTCTATGCGCTGAACGGCGTCGCGGTCCTTGCGCTGCTCTCGCTCTGCGTCTCGATGCACAGCACGATCACGCGGCTCGAGTCGCAGGTCGCCACGCAGACGCAATCCGCGGCTGTCGTCTCCAACAGCCAAACGATCCATGCGGCGACACTCCGTGCGAGTCGCCGCCACCGCTCGGACCGCCGCCACTACGACGACGACAACGACAACGACAACGACGATGCAGCACCGCTCGATCGCTTGCCGATGGCGTTGCTGCCGTCCAAGTTTGCAGTCGACTACGTGACGCCGCGACAGGACCAAGCGCATCGTGGGACGTGCTGGGACTTTGCGACGATCGGCTTTCTTGAACAGTCGTACCGGGAACACGGCGTGCGCAATGGCTGGCTCGCTCCGGACGAGTACGTTGCGTTCTCCGAGCAAGCGTACGGCGCGGAAGTCTTGAAGCTGTGCACCGGTCCCGCAGACTCGCCGCAGCAGAAAGCCTGTCGCGTTGCTGGTGACGCCGTGTGGGAAAACTCGACCGAAGGCGGCGAAGTCCCCGTGTTGTATTACTTGCGCGCAGGCCTTCAAGACTCGATCTTCCCGCAATCCGTGTGTAAATACTACACGAACGACGGCAACGACACACTGTGTCCTGGTCTAGAGCCAGCGCGTGCAGCTGGGAATCCACTCAAGTTTGCTGTGAAGGTGCGTTTGTATTGGAGTTGAAATGTTTACGCTAGAGAGGGCGGACTGTACGTGACTATGCTTTTGTATGCTAGAGCATGGACACCAAGTACGACGACATGTCAGTCCGTGAACATTTGTTCCGGAAACAACAGGCGATGCCGCTGTCGACGCCCGTGGCGGTCGTGACGCACTACTATCCGTGCATTGGGTCGTTAGCACGCAATGACCCACACTGTCAGCCAGAGACGTGTACGTTATGTCCGCCCGACATGGCGATGACGACGTGCTGCGTGCCACTCAAGGGTGGGAACAACCGGAACATGGAAGGGGAGTTCTTCAGCCACCGGGGGATGTCGATCGAAGGTGGCCACGCGATGCTCCTCGTCGGCTACAACGACGCGTTCCTGACGCGCGAGGGCTTCACCGGTGGCTTGATCGTCAAGAACTCGTGGGCTGACGGGCCGTCGCAAGGGAGTCATTCGCTTGCGTACTGGATGCAGGAAGTGTCGGACTGGGAAGAACGGACCGTGTGCCCAAACAGCTACAAGTACGTTTGTCTGTATTAACTACACGATAGACTGGTTCTCTGCGTGACTGACGCTATGGTGTATTGCGTCCTATAGTCCATTCAACTGGTACCAATGTGGCAACGAAGGCGTGAATAGCCGCAAGCAAGCGTCACGACGCAACAGTCCGACGAACACAACTGAATACATCGACCGCATTGCCGAGTGTCTGTCGAACGAGACGCAGATCTTTGCCGACACGAACGTCCAGCCGCTGCACCTCAAGTGCATCGACGACACGCAATGTCGCACGGACAGCGACGTCGTCTATTTTGTACGCAATACGACCGACTGGGGCGACCGCATGACCGTCATGTGCTTGTGGGAGTACTCGGAAGTGGCGCATACGGCGCGCGAAGTGTGTTTGAAGCCGATGTTGGAGCTCGCAATTGCTCGGACGCTCCAACCGATTGCGAGTGAGACGCACGAGAACGACACGGACCGGTGTGGGTTCTACTTTATTCCGTACGAAGCGTTGCGGCAGTGGATCATGCAGTTCCAGGGCTTCTTCATCAATAGTTTTGAACTCGCGTGGCACCCGCAGTCGTTTGCTGCAAACAAACATGCGTTTGCTGACCTCGACTACTCGCTTTTGGAAGCGTCGACGAAGTTCCAAAACACGAGTCACTTCTTGGGGCCATTTCCGTACGCATCAGTCGTCGACAGCTTCTCGACCACGTAGGAGGAGGGACGACCACGATTTTGTCGGCAAATGTTGTCATCGATTTTGTGTGTAGCTATCGACTACTTCAAGTACTTTGTAGTGGAGGAGTGAACTACTGTACCCATGGACGTACATCCGAACTGTGTTGTCAGTCAAATTGTAAAGGCGACATCATCGGTGTATAGTTCTTGTATTAGTATACGCATGCGACTTTACCGTGTTGTTTAGTGTGGACAGTCCGGATACTGAGACGTTTTTACTCGTTTGGCCAAGTATCTCAAACTGAAGTAGCACACTCCGAAGTGATCTGCAGAAGCACGTACAAGCGGCCATCAGTGATCGCACACACACACACACACGCACACGCATTCGCAGCATACGCCCAGTAGACAGACAAGCACACACGCGCAATGAACATCGTGTTTGTGTGCACGAGCAACACGTGCCGGTCGCCCGTGGCCGAGCTCTTTGCAGTCGAGTGGTTCAAGCGCCGCCTCAACCTCTCACGCGCCGAGTTGGAAGCGAAGGGCATCAAGATCCAGTCGGCTGCGTACGTCGTTGCATGTACTTTTCGCTCGTGCAAATGCGTTGTTAAGAGCCAGCACTGACGCGTCGATTTGCATGCATGCACACGCAACAACTACAGCATCACGGACGCATTCGAGAAGCCTGGCTCGCCCGCATCTGCGAACGCGATCCAAGTCTTGCGCGAGTATCAACTCGATCTATCTGCGCACCGGTCGCAGATGCTCACGGAAGCCATGTGCGCTGCTGCAGACTACGTCGTGTGCCTCGCCAGTGGCCACGTGTACAAAGTCCTCGAGCTCATTCCAGCGTTGAAAGACCGCAATAGTGGCGTGCTGTGCGTCTTACCGCGCGACGTCCCCGATCCGTGGCACATGCCGTACGACACGTACATGGAGAACGTCGCACAGGTCGAAGAGCTCGTGCGGGAGTTTTTAGAGACGAAGATCACGTGGGAGTGAGGGAGTGATGGTCCATGGAAGATACAGTTTTGTATGTGCAGTATAAACATGCAGATCGGTCGAGAAGCGACGGCGACGTGTTCTCTCTTTGCGTTGACAGCGTCATGCATTGACATCAATAGGAACAAACAGGTCGTTGCGCTTTGTCATTCAGACTTGTCTTCCATGCTGTACAAATAGTACGAAACAGCACGTGTAGCGCTCGCTGAAATGATGACAGCGACGTGTATCGACTGACGTTTGTAAGCAGCACTATGACCCACGAAAGACGACAACAACCTAATCGAGACTCAGCGCAGCAACGCCCGTGACTTCGTCGCCGCCACTGCCGCCTGCGTCGCTCGATCGCTGTTCGTGGAGCTCCACGAGGTGTGGAAAGAGCGCACAAAAGTCCTTGTCCCGGACGTTTGCCGCCAGCGACGCCGCTGCGAGGCGCCGTTTCTAAGGACGTACACGTCGTCTACAGGTTAGTGCCATACACTACTACGAAGTTACACAAGTTCATACAGGACGCACTTCATCGTCCGTCGTTTCGATACTACCAGTCGTGAGCTGGTCTTCGAGCATGAACGAGTAGAGGCCCGTGAGGATCGATGCGACGCTCCAAACAGGATTCCATGTTTCGGGATGGAAGTCAGACATAGAGAGGCAAATGCGGCGATTGACTTCGAATCGCCCATTCGGCGTGAGCATGAGCACTGCGGGTGGCTTCATCGGGTACTCGGGCGGGAAGCGCAGCTTGCCGTGGTAGAACCCACCAGCGAACGGCGAGTCGGCCGTGCCCGTGATCACGTAGTGCCACTCGAGGATGCTGCGCTCAAGCGGCGCAGCTTCGATGTTCTCCACAGGAGTGCGCTTGATGTTCAAATACTCCTTCCGCAGCCGGTTCGTTGCCATCGCGGACGCCATGTTGCGTGTAGCTGTTACACGTGTGTGCTGCGCTGTTCGTATTGAGCTTGTTGGTGCTGTGCTTGTTGTTGCTGCACTATTAGTGTTGCTGTACTTGTTGGTGCTGTGCTTGTTGGTGCTATGTATGTGTGCTGTGCTTGTTCGTTTATTTGTGGGCCAAATCTTGGATCGTCGTGTATTTATGCGAATACGAGTCGCAAAAACGATACCAATATGTTTTTTTACAGGTTTGCGTTTTGGCGCCAACATGCCGGATAACATTTGTATACTACACGGCTAAATTTGTGTATAGCCTTGTCCGTTGGCGCGCACTTTGCAAAGCAAGCAGCAAGGTGCTGCTACGCGCAGTGGAGTACCAGAGCGCAACAACGACATCACGCTTGTTAAGTACAACATGAGCTCGCGAAGATCTGGTGGCAGTCGCGCTGGCGGTAGTTCCCGCAAAGCTGCGCTCGAGGAGATCCGGCGGCTGCGCGACGGCGGCGGCAGTAACGACACTGGCGAGAGCGACGAGCGCGCGCCGCCGTCGTCGCTCATTGCGCGGTACGTGCCGCAAGAAGAGAGCGTGTACAAGAACGTGAGTGAGGAAGAGTACGCCAAGATCGTTCACGAACGGCGGCAAGGGCTGCCGTTCGTCGAGAACGACGATGGTGAGATGGGCTACTACGACGACGGCGAGGAGCAGTTCTTCGAGTCTGACCCGGAGCCGGACGCTGCGACCGGCGGGAACGACGACGACGACGACGCCAATGCGCACGGAAGCAAGAAGCGCAGCGCCGGCGCGCTCTCGAGCGCGTACATGCGCCGTGCGAAGAAGATGCAGCGCGCAAAGCTCGGGAACGGGAGTGACCAGAAGATCACAAACATGTTTTTCTTGGCCTCGAATGGCCCAAAGACCAAAACGAACAGCACTGCTGCGACAGCGCCCGGCGGTGCACGCTCGAACGCCAAGCGCGGTGCGTTGTTTGTACTAGCGCTTGCTGTGTGCAGCGTATTGGATGCTTGACTAATTGACTCGCGCACTTCACTATAGACATTGACTTGGAAAGTATGTTGGACGACCTCACGAGCAATCCGACCGAGTCGCGCCAGACGTACGCACGACCGATGGCGTACGCTACGAGTGGCGTCAGCAGCAGTGCGTCGTCGCAAGTGCGCTCTGTACCGACCGGTAGCCGCACGGCGTCGGTCGTGCGTCACGCCATCGTCCGTAAGGACAACGATGAGGACGAGATGCAAGACACGTTGCTCGATGCAATGGACGTTGACAATGGCGTCAATGACGACGACGACAGCCACGCGTTTGAGCCGGACGCATCGATCGACGACGACGACGACGTGCATGACGATGACGCCAGCGCTGCTGCCTCGACAGATGCTTCAACGACGTTGCAACAGGACGCGGCAGCGCCAACGCCCGTCGCAACGCTGAGCAAACGCGACTTGTTGCTGCGCAAAGCGCGCGCTGCGCAACTCCAGACGAGCGAACCAACCGCGCGCGTCTTGGCCGGCGACGTCGTGGTTGAACACCCACCACCAGCAGCAGCAGCAGTAGCGACGACGACGATGATGATGCAATCCGCAGCAGCGCTTGCAGACGTCCCATCGAACGAAGTTGCCGAGTGGTGGAACGTCGGCAGCGCTAGTAGTACCGCGGACAGCAATACAGCAGCTGACAACACGGAAAGTGACGCACTGGACGCAACATCAGCTGCTGCTGCTGCCGATACGATCCAGATGTACTGGATGGACGCCGTGGAAGTTCGTGATCGACCTGGGAAGATCTACTTGATTGGGAAGATCAAGACAACGTCGTCATCCAATGGCGCAAACAACGAGCCACCGACGTACAAGAGCTGCTGCGTCGTTGTCCACAACTTGGAGCGATACATGTTTTTAGTCCCACGTGTCGTCGACGATCATATGGCGGTTCTAAAAGACTTGGACGCGCCTGCGCAGCAGCAGCAGTGGCTCGCAATGCACGACGAGATCCGAAACGTCCTGATTCCCTCCTGCATTACGACCAAACGCGACCAGGATGCGTTCCAGACAAAACTCGTCACGCGCGACTATGCGTTTGAATCCGCCAACATCCCACGCGGACAGAATTTGTACTTGAAAGTCAAGTACGCAGCCAAGTACCCGTCGCCGCCGTCGGATCTATGTAGCAACGGCGGCAAGTCGTTCAGTCGCATCTGCGGTGCGTTCACGCGGCCGTTGGAAAACTTTTTATTGAAACGCAAACTGTTGGGACCAGGGTGGATCGAGATTGCAAACGTCCGGGTGTCGAAAGAGAGCGCGAGTTTCTGCCACGTCGAGTACGAGACGTTTGCCCCGAAGCACGTCAAGCCGCTCTTGCAAACTGGCGGAACGACGCTCGTGGCGCCACCGCCGTTGACGATCATGAGCTTGAGCCTCAAGACCGTGTGCCATCCCGTCAGTGGCAAGCACGAAGTCGTCGCACTGTCGGCGATTACGGAAACTGGCGTCAGCGCCGACGGCGGTCGGAATTCTGGGACGCAGCATCGACTGTCGCACTTTACGGCGATCCGACCGCTCGATGCAAATGCTGGCTTCCCACCCGAGTACATTGCAGCCGTACAACAGGACGATCGGTTTGGCACGAAGGCAGTCGACGGTCGATTTGCGATCCACAAAGATCGTTTGCGGATCGAGTTGAACGAGCGCGTATTGCTCAGTTATTTCCTCACGCGCGTCCAGCTCGAAGATCCCGACGTGATCGTTGGCCACAACCTCCACAAGTATGCACTCGACGTCCTCGTGTCGCGCATCGACAACTTTAAATTGGGCGGGCTGTGGAGCAAACTCACGCGCTTGCGCCGTGGGCGACTGACGCCGATGAAAGACGGCGACGGCTGGAACGAACATCGGATGGACGACATGGTGAACGGCCGCTTGTTCTGCGACACGTACGTGTCGTCAAAGGAACTGTTGCCGTCGCAGAACAACTATTCGCTGTCGCATCTCGTCGATAAGCTCCTCCAGAAGCAACGGATCGACGTCGAGATGACGGACCTGCCAGCGATTCTACACGGCGGCGCGTCGAATTTCGTCCGGCTCTTGCGCCATACGCTCGATGACGCAATGTTTGTGCTGCAGCTCATGCACAAGCTCGAAGTGTTGCCGCTATCGAAGCAACTAGCGAATCTGTGTGGGTACCTCTGGCCACGGACGTTGGAAGGCAACAAACGCGCTGAGCGGATCGAGTATCTGCTCTTGCACGAGTTCAGTCGCTCGAAGCACAAGTTTATCGTCCCAGAAAAGTACAAGACGAAGACCGAAGCCGATCGGTTGGCCGGTGGGAAACGCCGTGAAGCGTCCTATGCTGGTGGGATGGTGTTTGCACCGAAGAAAGGATTGTACGACAACTTTGTCGTGCTGTTGGACTTTATGAGTCTGTACCCGTCGATCATCCGCGTACGTGTGTTTTGTTCTCTCTCATTATTTGTATAGAGCAGCACGTGCTGCTGCTGCTGTACAACTAACGACTGGTGGTGCTGTAAATAGGAGTACAACATTTGCTTTACGACCGTCGAGCGGACGTTGATGGACGACAGTGGGAACGCTGCGTCTGCGACTGCGACAACAACATCAAAGAAGAAGAAAGCGAAAGCAGTGCCCGTGACACTGAACGACGATGCGCTAGATGATGAGGACGTCGATCACGAAGGTGCTGATGACGACGCAATGGCGCCGAACGCCGACGCAGACATCCCGCCACTCCCGAGCAGCGCGTGTGACGAAGGGATCTTACCCGCGGTCATCAAGCGCTTGCTCGAGTCCCGCAAGCAAGTGAAACAACAGCTCCAGATCGAGACGAAAGCTGGGAATACGGAAAAAGCAAACAAACTCGACATTCGCCAGAAAGCGATCAAACTCACGGCGAACTCGATGTACGGCTGTTTGGGCTTTCGCTTCTCGCGCTTCTACGCAAAGCCGATCGCGGCGTTGATCACGTCGACCGGGCGCCAGACGCTTCAGCGGGCAAAGGAAGTCGCAGAACAAGAGTGTGGCTACGACGTTGTGTATGGCGACACGGACTCGATCATGGTCGATTCACGGACCGATAAGCTCGAAGATGCGAAGCGCATTGGGCGGGAGATCCAAGTCCAGTGCAACAAACACTTTCGGTTGTTGGAATTGGAAGTTGATTACATTTTCAAGACGATCTTGCTGTTGAACAAGAAAAAGTACGCAGCGTTGGTCCTGAAAGAACGCCCGAATGGCGACGCGGTGTTTGAAAAGGAGGTCAAGGGGCTCGATATGGTCCGTCGGGACTGGTGCGTTTTGTCGAAAGCCGTTGGGAATGAGATCTTGGACGTGATTTTGAGTGGCAGCGCCCGCGACGACGTCGTCGAACGCATCCACGAACACTTGGAGCGCGTCGCCGAGCGCGTTCGCTCTGGCAACGAACCGATCGAACAGTTTGTGATTACGAAAAGTCTGAACAAACAGCCCGAGCAGTACCCGGACCGTGCGAAGCAGTACCACGTCCAAGTCGCGATTGCGATGCGCGCACAGGGCAAAGCGATCGGTGTCGGGACACACATTCCGTACGTCCTATGCAAAGAGGAGGAGCCAGGGAGTGCGCGTCGTGCGTACCACCCAGATGAAGTCAAGCGCTCGAGCGGGAAGCTCACGATCGACTACGAGTGGTACCTCGAGTCGCAGATCCACCCACCGGTGAATCGTCTGTGTGCGCACATTGAAGGGACGTCGAGTCCGCAATTAGCGCACTGCTTGGGGCTCGACACGTCGAAATTCTCGCACGCAGCGAACCACTTTGACGAGACCGACGGCGCCGATACGATCCCGAGCGTCCTGCAATCCGACGCCGATCGATTCAAAGCCTGTAAGCCGTTGGAGGTGACGTGCAGTCGATGCAAACTCGCAAGTCCATTCCCGGGCGTCTACGGGACGCGCACGAGCGACAATTCGGTGTTCAGTGGCCTCAGTTGCCCCGAGTGCCGCGCGGACTTTTGGGGCTTTGGCAACGAAGGCATCAACGGCCACGTCGGCGACGATCTGCTGGCCGTGCTGTCGAATCGACTCCACATTGCGACGCGCCACGCAACGAAGACGTACTACGAAGGCTGGGCCGTCTGCTCGGACGTGACGTGCAAGACACGGACGCAGAAGCAGTCGCTGCGTGGGAATGGCAACATTTGCTCCGCGCCCGGCTGCCGCGCGACGACGACGATGGAGTTTTCCGACGCGGCGCTGTACACGCAGCTCAAGTACTTTGAGTCGCTGTTTGACGTCGAGCGCGCGCAGCGGAAGCTCCAGGACCAACGCAGTCGCGTTGCTGTCACGGACGCAAATGCGATCAAGAGCGAACTGCCCGCGCTGTCGGAGCGCCACCGTGCGATCCTGACGAAGCTGTACGACCAAGCGTACCACGTACGTTGCTGCTTTGCTGCTTGTGTGTCTTTGTGTGTGGGGGCTGTGGGGTTGTGTGGATGATTTTGTCTGCGGATGAAAGTGGCAGGAGGCTGACGATGTTGCTGGTGTTGATACTTGTCCACACTGCAGGCGGTGCGGCGCAACGATTACAACTGGGTCAAGCCAGCGATCTGGCAGACGCTCTTCACGTGATGACGACGCGCGTGCAGGAGAGAGAGAGAGAGACAGACAGAGATCGTAGTTTCCATTTAGTGGATCGTCGACATCGAGTTGCTTTTGCATGTAGCGTCAATGCATTGAGCTTATACACAATTGCACACACGTTTCAATGAGCGTCTAGCGCTTGCGTTTGTGTAGTTGTGTACGTCGTGTGTCTGTCTATCGATGCAATTCGTTCTTTCCTCATTGGAGTCGCTCTACCAGCAGTAGCCAGTCGACATTGTCTCGTGTGCCTCGCGTGCCTCGTACACTACAGACCTGGCTGAATGCGACTGCGATACGCAAGCGACGCAAATGCGGCAACGACACCGAGTGCAGCCGCGCGTACGAAAAACGACGACTGTTGGATAGGTAGACAGATAGAGTCAGTAATTCGGTATCCAACATTGTAGCGCCGCCAACAGGTCAGTATACAAATGTGTCACTGACATTGTTGTTTGCACTAGCGATGGCGTCCGCCATCGTCGTGTACAATCCACATAGCATAGCAACAGCAGCAGCAGGACGCGCGTCAGCATTGTAGCAAAGTGTAGCAAGTGGCATCCCTCTCCTGGCAGCAAATGGCAAGTGCCATCATGACGACAACGTACGTTGTTTTCACAGTCGCCCACAACGAGGATCGCGCGTGATGTTTCTTTGCTACTGCAAGCGGTACGTAAACGTACGGCGTCTCGACGCCAAAGTGCTGCTGAAAGGCAAACGGGAACGTGACAAACGTCGATTCGCTGTTGAGCACGTGACAAAACGAGCGTCAGACACGTCAGCAGTAGACGCTTATAGCCATCAGCATTACGAGTCCAAACGATGCGCGTACTGTATTGCTGCAGCAGCGTCTGCGTTGATGTCGTTGTGCGCAAGCAGCGTCGCTGGCGGCGTCGTATGGAGCAGCAATGCAGCGCGCGCGATCACGCGCTCGACGTCCATCGACAGCGGGAGCTTCGCCAAGAGACTGTGCATCGTGCCAAAGTCGCACTCGCACTGCAACACGCGGATGCGCGCTTCCAACACGACAGCAGCGGATAGATACAAGCAAAAGAGCGGGTGCGACACCAAGAGCACGTCAAAGAGCCGCGCGACGTCGTGGAACCGCTGGAGTTGGTGCGCAAACCACGTGATCATCCACGGCAGCGCAAAGAACGGCTCGACCTGCTCGCCAGGCGTCAGGCGTCAGGCGTCAGGCGTCAGTTGTACGTCACACTGGCGCTATGAACGACTGTGGCTACTAACCAAAACGTACGCTGGACGCTTGAATGTGGGCAAACAGCTCGTCGTCTTCGGTCGCAAGCAGTGGGAACAGCAACCGCGTTGCGTGCATCACAGTCGCAAAGTTCTTGCGCATCGGTTCGCGCTGGTACGTTGCACTCACGCGCGCCATTGCAGCAAACGCAGCACGTTCGTCGCGCATTGCGAGCACAAAGACAGAGCAGACGTCGTGGTAGCCCTAATATAGGCAACTCGAGGCGTCAGCAACGACAACAGTAGCGTATAGAACACCATAACACGCACCTGGTAGTAATGCAGCTCGTCATTGTCGCATAGCACTGCGTGGATCACGTGTGTGAGACCGCGGCGCTTCGTGCGACGCTCTGACTCGCGGATGCTCCGCACGACGTCGTAGTGCCTACGAGCAGTCGAGCATCCACATGTGCAAGCAGTTGCTGCAAATGTGAGCGCACGGGTGGCGATACGCAGCTCTTGCTGCTGTGAGTGTGCAGTGCAATGCTGCTGTGAGTCGTAAACAGAACGCACCAAAGCGACCGGTCGATGTCTTTCTCGATTTGGTTGTCGTCACGGTGTGGACGTGTCGATCGTGCGACAAAGTGCTGCGGGTCGTCCTTCGCGTGCAGCTCGATGCCATTACTACCAGTCAGAAACGGCCATATGAGCTGTCGGAACTCGTCCGAAACGAAACCATGTGGTGCAAGTGCGAGTCGCCGCAGTTCCTGAAATGCAGCGCGGATTGCGTCCGAGGATGGTGGTGACGTCGACGACTGTGTGTCGGTTGCAGGTGCTGCATCGGCGTCGGCTGGCGTCGATGTACGCGCAGCGGCTGAATCGAGTTTTTGTAGCGTCAAGCAGACACGGCGCAGTGCGCGCTCCTTCGTCTCGATTTCTCGACGCTCTTTGTCGGCGCGCAGCCGCCCAGGCACGCCCTTCGCACGCGGGTCGCGCTTCTTGCGCACCATGCTGATGAATTTGAAGTAGCAGCTGCAAAGTTTATGATACCTTATTTCTAAAGTATATTGGTATCAATATTTATACCGTCATCACAGTTCCTCCTGTCGTTGGCAAAGACAACTAAGTACTGTAGGTTCACACTGTATTGTCGCATCGGTCGCTCCATAGCAACACGCTGCAGTGGCACATGCAGCGCTCGAGTCCGCGGTACTGCAGTTATACGCGGAGGTATCAATTGCTGACGAAATTGCTGCGCTGGAGCCGGTGCACAGTTGGCTGAAACGTGTATAAATGATATATCTGGTACCGCATCCACATTTGCGTTCTGCGCAATCCGCAATGCTGCTAGCTTTTGCTGTTTCGATGGTGCCACTACACCACTTGCTGCGTTCTTGTGTAAACGATATTGATGTTGTGCTGTTGTTGTAGTCAGCATCAACGAGCTTCTTTCGAAAGAACCAGGCGGGAAGGCGCGCAGATCACTACCGTGTGTGCGCTTTAGTGTCTTCAGGCGCTGCTGCAGTACAAGGTGCGAGTGCTTTGAGCAGCTCATGCGCGTTGCGATGCGATCCCACGGAATCGCTTTACCATGCATCATATACGCTATTGCGAGCTGCACGAGCTGCCGGTCTTCGTTGTCTGTAAAGTTCGACTTTGTATATGTCGTGTAGTGACAGATTAACTTGAAATACACTAAAGACACGATATTTGCAAAGATGGTTCATACCGGTATCTGTATGATTGTTTTTCAACCTAGACAGTCATAATTTGAAATGATGACATCGGCAGCTCCAGCTGATGCAGCAGTCAAATCTGCCGGCGACGTACGGTCGCCGACTGCGAATGCGCTGTCATTTGCTGCATGCTGCCGCATGCTCGAAGCAGTTGAGAAGACGCCCAAGAGCGACGCAAAGCTGCGCCTCGTGTTCAGTAGCGCGTTGCGCGACGAACTCGGCTCTGCCAATGGCGGCGACAGCGACAGCAGCGACATGTACCCACTCTTGCGATTGCTGCTACCGCAGCTCGACCGCGAACGGACGTACAACCTGAAGGAGAAGAAGATCGCACGCGTGTACATCGATGTCCTCGGTATGGCAACTGCTAGTAAAGATGCACAGAAGCTCGAGCACTTTAACGACCCAACGATCGTCCAGACGAAAGCAGTCGGCGACTTTGCTGCCGTGCTCTACGACGTCCTCGTGTATCGCAGCGCGGTCGGTCGTGATGCACACGCACACACCGTTGGTGCTGTGAACGATCTCCTCGACGCACTCGCTGCTGCGGACTCGACGGCTGCACGTCGTCGCGTGTTCATGCGCCTCGCGACGGAATTCAGCGCACAGGAACAAAAGTGGCTCGTCCGGCTCGTCCTGAAAGACCTCAAGATCGGCTTGCGCCACGAGCGCGTCTTGCAGTTCTTGCACCCGGACGCCGTTGAGATGTACAACCACACGAACGATCTCCATCGCGTGTGCACGTCGCTACGCAACTCGGCCGTTCGGTACGTCCCCCAGCTTGCGCCGTTCCAGGTCTTCTCACCGATGCTCGCAAAGCGCGTGGACTTTGGTTCGTGTACGACTGCGATCGGCACGGGCGCATTTGCAATCGAGCCGAAGCTCGACGGTGAGCGCATCACGTGCCATGTCCAAGCGGATCGGATCGAATTCATCTCGCGCAATGGGACGAACTACACGGACCTGTACGGTCCATGCGTCGCGCCATTTGTCAAGACGCAACTCCTTCAAGGCGTCGACTGTATCCTCGATGGCGAAATGATGGTCTGGGACAATCTCACCTACTGTTTTCGGGAGTTTGGCTTGTTAAAAGGCGTTGCGCATGCCCAACGAACGGGAAATATCGACAGGAATGGCCACCGGTGGCTCTGCTTTGTCGTGTGGGACGTCGTGTATGTCGCAAATCGCAACGCCGACAATCCAGTTGCAACGACGCTGCTACGCAACGTCTACCGCGGTCCAGGCGACGTGACTGCAGTCATGGGCTTGCCGTTTGCGGTCCGCCGGGCGCTGTTGTTGCGCCTGTTGACGCCGTTGGCGCATCGCGTGTTGATTATTGAACAGACGATCGTCGATATGCCATCGCTGAAAGACCGACACGACGCTGTGATGGCCGAAGTCGACAAACAGGTCGCAAGTGGCGGAGAAGGCGTGATTTTGAAAGATCTACAGGCACACTACATGTGCGGCGAGACGAGTCGGAAGACCGGCCGATGGCTCAAGCTCAAACCGGACTATGCAGGCATGACGACGAACTTGGACGTCATTATCGTCGGGGGGCAGTACGGGACCGGAAGGCGCCGCAGTGGCGACGTGTCGGTGTTTCTATTAGGTGTGCTCGCACGGTCGATGGACGATGCAGCAGCTGCGGAAGCGATGGCGCCAGGTGCGCCGTGCCCGGTCGTCTACACGTTTGCGCGCGTCGGCACGGGCTATAATTTAGAAGAGCTGGACGCTTTGCGACGCGAGTTGGAGCCACATTGGCAACCGTGGGACGACGCAAACGTCCCGTCGTTCCTCAATGGCTGGCGACCGCAGAGTAGTGGTGTCCGGCCGGACGTGTGGATCGATCCACGCCATTCAAAGGTTTTGGAAGTCTACGGGTTTGAACTGACGTTCTCGACTTTGTACCAAACTGGCTTGACGATCCGCTTCCCGCGCTGTAAAGCCATACGGGACGATAAGCCCTGGCACCAGTGCATGAGCGTCCAGGATTTGAATGCCGTACGCGGCAGCGGTGCGTTCAACGCAAACAAACGCGCAGCGGACGTTGCGCTCGGTCAGCGCCGCACGAAGCGCAAACCGAAAGGTGGGAGCGGACCTTCGATGCAGCGCTCGACGACCGGTGGGATCGTCGCGGCGTTCTCGCAAGCCAAGCTGGACGCTGTCGCTTTGCAGCGCAACGTGTTTGACGGCCTGGAGGTTTGTGTCTTGCCCGGCAAGTACGAACGTCCAGCGATAGTTGCGACGCCAACCGACAGCAGCGCGAGCGAGTCGCAAGCGCAAGCGCCTCCGCCGCGATCGCCATCGACTCTATCGACAGCCACGTCGCCATCGCGCTTCATGGACAAGCAGCAAGTCGAGACACTGCTGCATTCGTTTGGTGCGACGCTCGTGCAGAACCCGATGGTCGAATCGACTGCGTATGTGCTTGCAGCCTCTGACGCGGGCTTCAAGGTCGCAAACCTTGTGAAACAAGGACGATTCGACATTGTGAGCTTGCGTTGGGTGGCTGCAAGCATCGCTGCTGTGCGCATGTTGCCGCTCACGGCGCGGGACTTTGTGTTTGCAACCGCAGCGACGCACGCGCGCCTAGCAAAGGACTACGATGCGTTTGGGGACCATTTTACAGAACACGTGACGCCAACAGATTTGCGCCTCGTGTTTCGAGAAGTCGCACGCGCATCGCAGCGCTCGGGGATAACAGAGCCTGTAGCGCTCAAGCACTGGCAGACGCGCTTGACTGAATTGGCGGCTGAAGAGCAAGAAGCGATGGACTGTGCGCTCACGTGCTTGGCGCATTGCATCGTGTACGTAGATCAGTTTGAAAGTATGCGGTCGATTGTAGGAGATAGTGAAGATCCAAGCAGTGAGGATGTCAGCGGTAAGCACGCGCCGATCCATGCGATGAAGCTACTGGCGCAGCAAGTACAACTCTGTGGCGGGACCGTCGTGCAAACGATCGACGCGACGGTGACGCACGTTGTGATTGCATCCCGTTCTGATCGTGTGCGTTTGGCGCAGCTGCAGCCAATCGTTCGGACGATGCGACGCTTGCACTCGATCGAGCCAGCGACTGTGACTGCACGATGGGTCGCCGAGTGCATGCGCCAGCGTGAGCAGCTACCGGTGACCGAGTTCTTTGTAGCCGTGTAGTCCGTCCGGTATCAGTCTAATTGCCACTGTTGCGCTTAGTGAAGTGCATGTACGCTACCGGTAGAACGCATGCACACGACGAATTTATCGGCACCAGTGCGCTTGTCACTGCTACCTTTGTACTACGGATAGTGAAAAGGCATTCAACAGTGCAGTAATCGATAAGTGGCATTTTTAGCTAACTATTAAATAGAAATATGTACAGTAAATTTAGTTAGTATCGACCGTGTTTGTGTGCTGGATCATTTTGAAGAAAAATACGCAAGCGCACGAGTTTGCTCTGCGATCATCTTACTTGCTGTCCGGCTGCTCGTAGCATCGTCACTTCACGCGACTCTGTAGTCGACGCATACTTACTCATCACCACATACACGGTACATCGACAGCAACAATGGCGTCTGCAATGGCGACGAAGCGCTTGCGCAAAGAGTACGTGGCGCTGCAGCGCAAACCCGTCGAGTACATCACTGCGGTGCCACTGGAGACGAACATCCTCGAGTGGCACTACGTGATCACCGGGACTGCCGGGTCGCCATATGACGGCGGGTTGTACCACGGGTACCTCAAGTTCCCACCCGAGTACCCGATGAAGCCACCGTCGGTGTACATGTCGACGCCAAACGGTCGCTTCAAGACGAACCAGCGCCTGTGCCTCTCTATGTCTGACTTCCATCCCGAAACGTGGAATCCTATGTGGAGCGTGAGCTCGATCCTCACCGGTCTCTACTCTTTCATGGTGCGTGCGTCCGTCTATCGATCGCACTCCGTCGACACGATCCACCCACGCGTCGCTGCGTCACTGACATCGAGGACGGCATGGTTGGATGTATATATAAAACGCCATTCTAGCTGGAGAACCAGCCGACGCTCGGGAGCATCACGACAACCGACGCACAGGTCCGCAATCTACTGAACTGTCTAAATTAATATTTGGTTTGCCAAGTGCTAACCCACCCAATTCTCTCTCTCTCTCTCTCTCTTCCTGCCATAAACAGAAGCGCAAGTTTGCAGCAACATCACTCGAGACGAACTGTCAGAACGCGACGTTCCGTAAACTGTTTCCCGATCTCGTCGCGCTCCAACAAGCACGCGATGCAGAACGCGCGAGTGACGCAGCTTCTACTAGTCATGGGAAAGGAACGAGCAGTGCGACTAGTAGCGCCACAGCAGGAGCCTCAAGCTCACGTGGCGCATTGAAAGCGTCGTTCTTCGAGCGGTTTGAGACCGACGAACTCGTCGTGCTCGGTATTCTCGGCGTCCTCGTCGTCTCGGTGTGCTCGCTCGTCTACTACTCGTTCTCGTGAAGCGACGACGATGACGGCGCGTGGAGAAGTAGCACGTAGCAGTAGTACGTAGCAGTAGTACGTAGCAGTAGTACGTAGTAGTAGTACGTAGCAGACACAGTAGCAGATAAGTAGCTGAGTCGTGTGGCAAGTAGACTGCCTAATTTTATTGTCGGGACGCTTTGATTTTGTATATTTTGCACCGCTGTGCTTTTGGATTTTGCAACTTTACGACAATGTCGATGGCACTGGCGTCGTCATTGCGACTGGCGGTGGCACAAATGTTGCCGGTCGAAACGCGTGTCGAGATGCTGCAGCGCTGCTGCCTGCTTTCGTACCTGCCGTGGCACTTGCACGCGCTGCCGACGCAGTGTCGAGTGTGCGATAGATCGCGTCGGTCGTCTGGCGCACGCGCGCAGCAGTCGCTGCAAACGCTGCAGCGCGCGACTGCATCGCAACACCGAGCGTCCCAACCGACGACGCGTCGACGCTCGGTGCGGCTTTCCGCATCACTTTCGTTGTTAGTGGCATTTTGCTGGATGACGCCTTGGATAAACTCGTAGTAGCAGCAGCGGTCTGTTCTTGTCGATAGACGCGCAGCACGTGACTGTTGACGCTCCAGAGTTCGTACAGCTCGCGCTGTGCGAGCACGTGGACGAGGACACAGCCTGCGAGCTGCACGCCGTCGCCAAACTGATCGCACAGTGGCGCATTGCCATTCGTCGTGGTCGCACTGCTAGTATCCTGTCGCTGCGTGCCGCGACGACAGCTCAGAAACTCGAGCGTCGACCAGACGTGGTAGAAGCTCGCAGTGTTTGCGATCGCTTCGGGGTGCGATGCAGTCGACGCTGCCCACGCAGTGGCAATCTCAGAAGTATGCAGCATCGCACGGAGTCGCTGGAGCACACGACGAAAGACGCCATGGCAGTACAGGTGGCTGCTTGTGGCGTCTTTTGGTGTCGCGTTGCGCACCAGCAGTGCTGCTCGTGCATCCTACAGACGACAACAGCGCCAGTCAGTTCGTCAGTCATGCGTCTGGCCGACAGTGTTATAGATTCAAAGCCAGCAGAGCGATGACAGCAGCACGACGTACGACTGCGTCGCTTAGCAACAGCAAGAACGCCAAACCGTTCCCGATCTCGCGAAAGCAATGGAACACGTGCGCTTCAAGTTCGTTGGACTCTTCCAGCACGTGCTTAAACTTGCTCTCGAAGAACGCCACGCAGCCTTCCAGGCGATACATGAACCGCGGAAACCGAAACGGCGGGATCGCCAACCCGAGTGCTGGAATGCACAGCTGCAGTACGTCGGCGATCTTGTCGCAGTGCATGGAAACGACAAAAGGGCACACGTAGAGCGTAATCAAACGAGAAGAGTAGCTGTATCTTAGCGGCCATAAAGAGAGAGAGAGAGAGAGACGACGACGACCACCAGGCGACGCACTTTGGCTTCGACAAAGTCGCTGCAGTCGTTAACAATGTCGAGCACCTGGTCGGGTGCAAGGAGCTCCAGTAGCACTCCAACGTGGCGAGTGCTAGCGCCGCCGCATGGTCGTCGAGACATGAGCACATGGAGCGACTGTGTGAGGCGCCTATGTAGGACGGTCCACAGATATACGAACGTACCCAAACAGTGTGTTGTCCCTCCGTGCTGCTGCTGTTGCTTGCACTTGCGCTTGTGTGGACGCGTGCGATCGCGGTGAGAGACTCGACGCTACGCGGCGGAGCAGCGGCGCACACATGTCCTTTGTGTGCTTATCAACCACCACATCCCCAAAGTGCGTCGTTGCGACGCTGCTGGCTTCGAGCTCCGATGGCAGCGGAACGCGCTCAAAGCACTGCGCACGGACGTTGAAGCTAAAGTGCTGACATAGATCGAGGAGCACGATCTGGCTCACGTAGTGCTGCAAACGCGATGGCAGCAGCAGCGGATGCTGCTGTGTACGGTCGCTACCATCGTCATCCTCGTCTGGCTGCGCCAACTCGGCATCGACGTCGTGCAGCACGTCGTCAAAGCGATCGAGCGGTACTAACGTTGACAGCGTTGCGTGTGCACGGCGCAACGCATCGAGCGCAGTCGCAGCGTCCAGTAGACTCGTTGCGTCGCTTGCTTCGAGCTGGCTGAGCCACTTGTCGACGTCGCGCGTGAGTTTGACGTGGACGTGCTGCGCCAACAAGTGCGTGAGGCTGTGGCTCTCGCCAGCGACGTCGACGCGCTTTGCGTGTGCAACCCAGTCGTAGAGCGACCGTGTCGAGCGGCGCAACGTACGTGCGTCGACATTGTCACTGAGGCGTTTGCTGCTCGTTTCAGTAGACGCATCCGACACTAGTGCACGGCTGCTGCTGCGAGCGTGTGTGTAGAGCTGGTGCGCGAGCGTATAGACGAGCTGATCAAAGCAGAGCGTGCCTTCGGCTTCGGCTTCGTCGAACAGCACCTGGCGCTTAAGGATGAATAGCGCACTGGTCGCTGCGTCGTTGTAAATGTCGACTACTGCTAGCACTGGCTTGAGCCCCAGCTCGGATGTTGCTGTAGAACAGAACGGCGAAGACGGCAACGCAGTGCGTTGGAGGCAGTGGTCCATGAGCATCCACGGCAGCGACGTGTCGGTGGGAAACTGTGGACACTTGGTGATCTCCAGGTACAGCTCACGGAGCCAGAGGCAGGAGAAATCGCGGAGATCGTCGAGGGTGTCAGTGAGACGCAAGAGGCTTGGGAAGACACTTGCGTCGCGATAGAACTGCTGCAGCGCATCAATGTCGGCGCTTAGAGGTAGCGAGAGAGACAGAGAGACAGACAGAAAGAGAGAGAGAGAGAGAAGAGGCGCAGACGTGCATGTATCAGTGTTGGCGCTCGCGATCGGTAAGAGGAGACAGCGTCCGAGAAAACCTGACGGCGTGACGTACGTGTCGAGGTCTTTCTTGAACGAGAACAGACTCGATGTCGTCGAGTGCTTGGCGTTCAGCGCACCCATCGATCGTTTTGCGTAGACCGCATTCACGAGCGACGCGAGCATCTGGAGTTGACACAGCGTCGGCGCGGCTGTGCGATCGCGCAGCACGGGGAACGTCCGGTCCTTGCGGCGCTTGATGTAGTCGTCTGCGGTCGTTTTTGGATCGCTCCAGTCGCCGCACTAAAGCAGTGAAAGAGAGAGAGAGCAAGTTAGCTGCTGCTGCTGATTGAGGTGAAAAGACAGCCACGCAACGCACCGCCATGCGTGCATCGTGCAGCAGCTTTGAACACACAAGCTTGCGCTTGTGTGCGCGATGGAGCAACGGGAGCGCAGTGTGCTGGACAAACTGCTGCGTCTGTCGATACACGTACCGCTGGACACTAGCAGCAAGTACGTGTGCGTGCTGCAGCAGAAGCTGCACGACTGCTTTGACACAGTAGACGACGTCGGCGATCGCACTGAGTTCGTCGTTGCTAAAGTTGTACTTCGTCAGGCGCTCGTACGTAAGGAACGGACTCGCGACCGCGACGTGTGCGTCGGTAGCTTTGGGAAACTACGCGGGCGCATACAACAGCGTGGAGCGTGTGTGGTGAGAATGTTCGACTTGTTGCGATCGTACAGCACAAGCGACACGTATGTACCTGGTACTTGAATGCGACAAAGAGCAGCAAGCTGCTCTTCCAGTCGCTAGCAGCAACGAGCGCTTCGAGCACGAGGTCGTACAGCGTGGCATTTTGCTCGATGCTCACGCTGTGGCCATTGCTGCTGCAAGCTGCTGCCTGTTGGGATGAAAACAACCAGCAACGTGTGAGTTCGACCGAACGCTGCAGACAGGGAAGAGCGAGAGAGAGAGAAAGAGAGAGAGAGGCACTCGAACCTGGTTGAGTGCGTGCACGAGTCGTGGAAGGAGCTCGCGACAGACGCGCTGCATCTTGAGGACGACCGCTGGTAAATCAAACGCAGGATCGAGGTGCTTTGTTGCATTTTCACTATTTGTTGCGTTAGCGTCGCTCTTGTGTGTAGGCGAAGTGGCAGTTGTCGTTGCACTGCTCGGGAGCTGAAATGCAGCAACGGGCATCGCATTCACTTCGGCAAACAATGGGACGACTGGAAACCGCAGTAGCACGCGCGCAGCCTAGCAGTTAATGACAGAGGGAGAGAGAGACGAAGCAGTGTCAGTGCTATTCGCAGACAGCGATCTACTGTTTTCCTTAATGTGCAACGTACTGCGTCGATTGCTTTCTTTTCAGCGGTGCGATGCGCACTCGACGACTTTGTCGTGAGGCGCGACTCTTCCAGCACCGCCAACAAACTCGGTAAGACACGAATGAACTGGAACTTGTGCTCTGGTAGGATGCACGTGTCGTGTGCGATGTGCGCAAGGCAATGCTGCAGCAGCAAGTACACGACTTGATCGAATCTGATACAGTGTACAGACGAGCACATCAGTCTGTGACAGCGCGTTCGTATGGCACTAGGCAAGCGAACCGACGAACGCACCGCTTGACGTTTGTGAGGTTGTGTCGTAATGCGTCCCAGATCGAGCCTTTCGCTTGTGACGAGTTACCGACAAAGTCCTGCAGGCGCTGGATGTCGTGCTCGACTAGCTCTGCGTTCGCGACGCTCCCACGGACGTGAGCAAATGCGCTAGTGAAGCATCCACAACGTATTTGTGTAAGGCGAGTCTGTAGCATCGCAGTAGTTGAACAAAGAAACGCACCGCTTGTAGACCGAGAAGTCGCTGCGCAAGCTGCTCTTCGTGTCGTGGAACTGACTGAGCTGCAGCACGACGTCAATGACACCGAGTAGTGCGTCCATGAGCACGTCTGGGATCACGCGCGTCGTGTTTTCGTGCACAGTAATGCGCTGAATGTTGTCGCTGAGCATCACAACTGTCTGTGCGCAATAGTCACTGAGTGCCTTGAGCCGCACTGCCTGTGGCTCCAGAACTGCGCGTGTGCATACGCGTGAGGCAGCTACAACGCCAGTAGACAACCAAGTAGTATAACGTTGCAAGCAGCTCAAGCGATACAAATTGCGTACTGGTGAAGAGTGTCATGTAGTACTTGTTTGTCTGTGCAACGTCGGCGTCTGGCGCCATGGGCGAGAATGCGCGTGCGCAGCTCCGCGTGCAGTAGATGTCGCGCACGAGCGCTTGACCTTCGCGCAATTTGCGCTGCAGCTGCCGCACGCCTTTCATCTCGTCGGCAAACACGAAACCAAGCACACACTCGTGTTCGTACGCAGTGCTTGCAGGAAGTGGTGCGAGCGAGAGGTGCAACGCGCGGCTATCGCAGCCGCCATCTGACGCACGATCGATCGAGACGCACGAGTGTGCGCAGAGCTCACGGACCGCATCGCATGCAACCAGTGGTGGCAGCGATGCGCTGTCGCTGCCAGCGAGCGGAGCGCTCGTCGGCGTTGTCGCCATGTGAGATGGTATGATGCAGTGACGAGCGTGCCGCTTCGCGACGTTTGTGGCTCCGTATTTACCCTATCAACAATGATGCGATCACTTGTCGTAGGTTTGATATTGAGGCATCCAAAGCGCGAGACAAGACAATCAACAACTGAAGCGCAACGATCGCGCTCGCGATGATGACGACAAAGACTGCGACGCTGCTTCGTGCAGCCATGGCAACGACTGCCACAATGACAGCAGTGACGATGCGTCGCACTAGTGTATGCCACGGGCATTGTGCCATACGCCTGCATGCGGCACAGCGTGGCAGCATCACGATGCCAGCGACGCGCTTGTTCTCTGGCTCGCGCGTGCAGATGCACAGCCACGCCGACAAGGACGGCGACAAGAAGGACGCCAGTGGCGGCAATAAACCTGCAGCTGGCGCGCATGTACATGACCACGATCACGACCACGACCACGACCACGATGATGCAATTGACGACAACGAGGACGACGACGAGGAAGACTTTATTGACATTGGTCCAGCTGGCGTCGAGTATGGCGGTCCGCAGCGCGGTGGGAAGTTCAAGGAGCCGACGCGCTTTGGTGACTGGGAGCGCAAAGGCCGTTGCACGGACTTTTAGGACGATGCGTGTCTGCTGTGCCCGTAAACAGAGAGCAAACGATCGACATCGTTTGCTGGCGTATATCGTTGCACTTGCATGTTGCTGCTGCAGTGTACCGTGTGATAGATCCTTGCGCCGTCATACAAACGACATGCAGCGTAAGATCGTGCAAGTCGTCATGTAGTGCAGCACCTTGTGTGCACGCTTCATGAAGCAATAAGTTGTGCATTGAATACGATATGTATGCGAGACAACAGTTGTTTACGGGTAGTGGTTTGAATACGGTTTTCCACAATCGATTTTCGCACACATCCATACAATTTCAAGATCAGCATGGTAAACATCAAATTATGCAAAACGCTGACGTGCGTCCCAAAGCGAACCCATCTTCAAAGCTGCATTTAAACTCCAAGTCAAACCAGATTGGCTGAGATTTTGACAAGAAAGATCTCGAACCAGTCAAATTGCTAAGAATTAGCCATTGTAGTTTCCCGCAAGTTGGATTTTGTATCAAAAAAGTCTTAAGCATGTCGTAGATCCGGGAAACGACGGATAGCTCGTTTCACTGTGTATTTGTAAGACGCAATACAACTATCAGGTCAAACTCGGAAAGAAACGTGGGGTGCCTTTTGGCTCTCAGCCTTCTTCCAACAGTTGGTTCGGCGCAAAAGCTCGCGCGTGCATTTTTGCATCATTCAGCAAGACGCCACACACAGAAGAGCAACCTCCCCACGCCAGGAAGCACCCCCGCTCATCAAACCAAACACAAGTGATCATGGACAAGGTGCAGGTGCACGTCGACAAGTGGTCGAAAGACCTCGACAAGTTCCCGATCTTGCACAAAGCGCAGGCCGCAACGGGCGTCGAGAAGCTGTACCTCGTCGCTGGCGCGTCGAGCGTGCTGCTCCTGCT